>PVJS01021573.1:0-31370 GCA_004027185.1 Glis glis
ACCTTAGTGACCATAAAAGATCCCTGTCCTTAGGGAGTTAAAATATAAACTTAATCTACAAACTATACAGTACACTAGAAAGTAATAGACTCTGTGGAAAAAAGAATAGGTAAAGAGAGGTAAGAGGAACGAGAGTATGCTTTGGGGTGGGTTGGAATCTTGAAAGGGTGATAGAGTAGGCCTCCTGGCGAAGGTAACAGTTGAACAGACTTGAAGTTGGCAAGGATGTGCCATGAGCAAAGCGAACCATGTGGACACCTGGAGGAAGAATATTCCAGGCAAAATACATATTAACACACTGCCAACTTGAGAACTATTCAAGGAGTGGAAAGGAGGATAAGGGGATGGAGAAAAAGGGTTATCTGGGGCGATGTCAAGGTTTCTGGCCTGGGCAAGGGTTGGGAAATGAGAAAGTGTGTTAGTCAACTTTTTTATTGTGGTGAAAAAAATACCTGACAGGAACAACTTAGAGGAGGAAAGGTTTATTTGGCTCATGGTTTAGAGGTTCAGTCCACGGTGGGCCGGCTCCAAGGCAGAAACATCACAGCAGCAGGGTGTGGTGGAGGAAAGCTGCTCAGGGCAGCTTTATAAAATTCCTTCCTTCCTTCCTTCCTCTTTCATTACCTTTGCTGAGTTAGCCAACATCTACTTTAGAATTAGGATCTACTAGACTAAGCATTTTATATGTAATGATTCATTTTATCTTCAGGAGAGGCTATTTACTGTTTTGCAAGATGGGGAGCTATTTTTTCTCCTACCTCTCCCCCCTCCTCTGACTTCCCCCACCCCATGGAAGGGATAACCAAGACTAAGATATTCCATAAATTGCTCAAGGTCACCAGCTGGTACAGGGTGGTTGTAAGTCAAGAGTTACAGTGAGTTCTTATCACCCAGCCTCCTGGATGCCACACTTTAGTATACCCTCTTGGTCTCAGAAGATTTCCGACTCACACTGCCTTAACTGCTGCTGCTAAAAGTTCTGTTTCAATGTAAGATGTATAACATATTAGTTAATTGCTTCGTGCCTCCACCCTGTTCCAATCTTATTCATTCTTTCAATAGATCATAATGTGGCTAATAGTATTTAAATCTGTCACTGTTATGTAGCCAGTATCAAGTTTTCCTAATTAATGCTGGACATGTAGAAGCATCTTTTCAACTATGTAATTTTAATTTTTGTAGATAAAAATATCTCCTGTTTGATAGGCTAAATACAAGAATGTTCTGAGGCCAATTATATCATTTAGAGTGTTACTGAGACCAGTGTTGAGCTCTTCTTGTTGATGGCCATTTATATTTTATATAGTGGGGTTGGAATTAAAATGATTAAATAGATTCCCTTGAGAAATCAGCTCTCAGTTGACAAAACTGCTCAGAACAGTGTAGTGAAAGTAGATTCCATAATAGAAGAAAAGAAACATTTTTTCCAGAGGTGATTTACTGTTCTTCCCATTATACTTTTTAAGAATGGAGATGCAATGTTGTTTTTCCTTATAAAATACAAGACTTTGTGACTTTTATGTTATTTTATCTATTTTACTTATGGGTTTTTTTTTTCCTGGAATCTCTATGAAGAAGTTCTACTTTGGTGTGTGCATTTCTTTTGCTTTTTCAATTTAATTTAGTCAGGAAATCATAATATGGAACCTCAGAAATCTTAATTTCTCACAATTTCCACACTTAATACTTCAACTACACTTACCTAAAGACATTTAACAGAGCTTTTTAATTGGCAGAGTGTTTGACAATTATATCCTCAAAATAAAATGATTCTCACTGATTTCATTATTTTTAAATTGGTCAAATAATGATTAGTGTTTATAATGTATTAGAATTTAAATTACTTAAACCTATCAGAAATTGGACAGACAAGGCTGCATGATTTAAATTGTATAACATTCAATATTAGTTTACTAAACAAATTAATTATAAGATAGTTTTAGGTATATATATATGTGTGTGTGTGTGTGTGTGTGTGTGTGTGTGTGTAAGATTAATATTGCCTACTTTTTATTGGTAGAGGGTTCACATTAGGATGTAAGAGGACTGGGCATCTGTTTAGTATTTATTTCCGTATTTGATGACAGTTTGTTATGGAGAATAGTTTTGAAAACTCACTAGTTTTGTAATATTTGAAAAAAATGTCATGTATTCCTACTTTAGCATAGATTTGGACAATTACCTTAGGCATGAAAAGCAAATTTACTGCTAGGCACAGATGAGAATTTCTTAGTTATTCAAGAATAACAATAATCCTTAAAAATCTTTCCTAATCTGTTTAATTTTTAATAATTAAACACAGATGCAGGTAGCAATGTTGTCACTGATATGGATGTATGTTGAATTGTCTTCGTAAATTAGCATTGGTGATTTCATTTAAACTACTGATTTGTCCAAATATTTTTATATGAAAAATTCCCAGAGCTATTTGTAAAATAATCTTGCAGTTTTTAAGTTTTTTCCCTTTACTAAATTTTCTTTCTCAGTAAGAAAATTGTTTCTGATCTCTTGCTTTCACCTAAACAAATACTTTCTATGGGATAATGACGAGAAAGTAATGCTTTTAAATAAGTTTGTTTTCAAGAAAGCCACATTTTTCTATCTTCCTAGTCTTCATTTGTGTTCTTAAAAATCCTCATGTCCTAGAAGAATGGACTAATAAGAAAATATATAAGTGGTCAGAAGCAGCTAGTGTCAAGAATAGACTCTCAACTTTTGGTATCTCTGCTCCATCAGTCAAACTTCCTCTTCCCCAGAAAAGACCCAAGTGGTAGAGTTACCAATCTTGCCACTGTTACTATGGATCTAGAGAAAAGTAAGTGGTTCACCTCTTTATCAAGTGCTGAATTTTCATCATAAGTAAAGCATGTGGCTTCATCTAGATTTAGCCAGCCAGGGGAAAATATTAGAAAATGAATTTTGCTTCTCTAGTTCTCTCTTAGAATTACCAAGATCTCTACTTGGGAGACTGAGACAGGAAGCTCACAGGTTGGAGGCCAGCACATGGTAACTTAGACCCCATTTTAAATAAAATAAATAAATAAATAAATAAATAAATAAATAAAAGCCGGGTGTGGTGGCGCACACTTGTAATCCTAGTACTTGGGAGGCTGAGACAGGAGGATCACAGGTTTGCTGCCAGCCTCAGCTACTTAGTGAGGCCCTCTGCAACTTAGTGGACTCTGTTTCAAAAATAAAGAATAAAAAATAGGGCAGGGGGTAGAATGCTCCTGAGTTCAATCCCCAGTACCACAAAATAAATAAATACATAAATACATAAATTAATTAATAGGGCTGGGGGTGTAGCTTAGTAGTAGAGATTCTCTGGGTTTAATCCCCAGTACCATCACAAACAAAACAAAGCAAACAAAACAAACAAAAACAAACAACAACAACAACAAAAAAGTTAACAAGTTCTCTGTCAAGGGAGGGAGGGGGGAGGGAATAGGGTGGGATTTGAGGGAGGGCTAAATGAGCAATGTGTGCATGTATGATGCTGCTACCCTGATGTGTATCAAAATGTATAATTACAATGCACCAATAAATGGATATAAAAAAAAGAGATGGCCAGTGGGCCAACAGGAAAGGTGAGAAATCTTAGTTAAAATGTTTGAGCCCCTCTGAAATGCCTGGGTGTGTGGAAAAGTCTTTTTCTTTCCTTAATCTTTTCCTTTTTCATCTGCAAAATGGAGGAGTGAGTAAAACTCTCCAGCTAGCTGTTATCCTAAGGCATTTAATAAGGTATATAACTTGCTGTATTTCTTTAAAATTGTGTAGTTAGCCAACTTGAATTTTTTTATGTTCCCCTTCATCCAATATGTGTAACTATTTTATGTTTCAGTCCCCACAATGAAAGATAATGCTGAGTTAGTCTGTAAGGTAAAACATTGTTTTCCTCAGAAAAGGAATTTGGGCTAGAGCTGTAGAGAATAAATGTTGTGTTTTTAACATGGGGGAAAAAAGATCATGGGATGTGATTTCCTGTGCAAAGACCATTTTTTCCAGTAATATATCATGGCTCTTTTCTCCTGTGTACGCAAAAGGACCTTCCTTCATTATATGTTAGAAGGTGCATAACTCCAAAAGAGATGGAGTTAGATGAAAAAGAGCTATTCTGAACTCTACTGATTAAAATAAATGTGCTCATAAAAAAGGCAGGAGAGTAAATTACTACATCCCCAGAACAGCAGTAACTTATACACCAACAAGTTATTTTCAAGTTTGCCAGAGGAAATAATCTGCTATCAACAAGGGGTAATTGCCTGAGCAAACTCATCTTTACATCTCACACACACTGTCACCTTGTATAAAAAAAGGAGAAATGCACTACATATCAATTCAGGAAAGATTTTCCGAAATATTTTTCTAAGGATTTTTTACTTCTCCTAGGCAACTAAAAAGAGAGAACACGAATACAGTTCAGAACACATCTAATCTTGCTCTTGCCTTATCACTGAGAACCATCTGAACACACCAGGAATTCCATACCACGGAGGCCTGGGGGCAGGTGGAGAAAGCATCCATTTAGATTGGCATAGAAATTCTAATTCGAGGTTTACCTAAGACTGCCACAGCTGAAACAGGTTAGCCAGAAACCCTCCAGGATACACTTTGCTATCATTAACAAGAAGAATCAATGCATGCAATTTATATATTCAATATCACACAGAATAACAAAGGCAGAAAAAAAGCAGAGGAAGGTTGGATGTTAAGCAGGAAGCAAGAAACAAAAACAAAAACAAATGGAGGTCTTTTTGAGTCATGTTTTGGTTTTGCACAGAGGAAAGATCAAAATCTTGATTTTAAAAATCCAATGTACTTTTAAATTTTTAACGCATAATCACTTCTTTAGTTCTGCCTTCTATCAAATGTGGGAAGTAATTTTAACATCTGAGATATGGGTGTGTGTGTGTGTGTGTGTGTGTGTGTGTGTGTGTTGAACTGCTAAGAATTTGGTGAATTGTAGGTGTGATAGAATGTATGAGTGTGTCTGAATTCAAGATAACCAGACTCTTAGTTTTTGGCCAAGTGCTCATTTTGTTGAGAAGATGCTTTGAGAGGCCTGGGCTAAAGATCTCTTACCTAAGGTAATATCTACTTACTCCAGAAAAATTATCCACGTCTGGGACTTTAGTATATGCTTATAACGGCAGATGCACCATGATTGCATTTTGATTGACTAATGTCCATGTCACATGACATATTACTATTAAGAATATATTGCATTTTTAAAGAAAGTATTGGTTTTCTCTTTAAATTACCAGATGTATTTTGGAGAAAACCAAGTATTATTATGCTCCATATTCCTATATAATTTCAAGAATATTTTTCAGTGTATACAAATGCATTTTAATTTTTTTCCTAATGAGCAACTACCCCAAGTCCATATGTACTTTTTGATAATGTTTTATGGAGTTTTTCCCCAGGTCGGATGACAGTCACTGTCATTTAAAAATTCCACGTGGATAAACATTTTTCGGTTAAATTTCTTTAGAAGCACTTTCCTTTCTGTATGTTAAAAAAAAATTTGAGCTGGGCTTGGTGGTGCACACCTGTAATCCCAGTACTTGGAAGGCTGAGACAGGAGGATTGCAGGTTGTGGCCAGCCTCAGTAACTTAACCTATTTCAAAATAAAAAGGGCTGGGGGTGTAGTTCAGAGGTAGCATGCCCCTAGATACAATCCCCAGTAAGGATAAACAAAACAAAACAAAACAAATTTGTCATTTGGGTCATTCAGTCCTTAAGGACTTCTTTTCCTTCTGGGACACTGATCTCTTACTCTGGTTTCTGGTCCTGTGGCTGTTTCTCCTCTGCTTTAGTCAGTTTTTTCCTTCATTCCCCTATCCTGCAGATTTTAACAGGCTTCCTGGCCTCCCCTAGCTCTACTTTCCCTCCCTCAGTAATAATTTAGTCTATTTCTACAGCTTCATTTATCACTTCTGCAAGATGACTTCCAGTCTTTATTGTCAGCCCCAAGTCTCCGGAGCCACAGTGCCACATTTCCTGGTGCTTGTTGTATTTTTTCTCCTCAAGATCATTGCCATCATAGTGAAGTGAACATTTATGAGATCAAAGCCAATCTCTTATCTCCTACATGAATCCTTTAACCCAGGTGAGGTACACTGTGCACTACTTTCTCCTGGGCCTCTGTGTTTTTTCTGTTCTTGCATTTTCATGCTTCAACCTTTGCCTCAGTTTCCACTGTATTGTATTTTTACCTACTGAAATAGATCCAATTCAATATTCATGTTGAACACTTCTCTGTATCTTACTCACTTACTGTGGGACATTGGAAAGATACTTAAACTTTTGAGCCTTCATATCTCCACCTATAAAATGGGAATAATAATTCCCCTATACTTAGAGAAGAAAAATGAACTGCTGTGTAAACAGGATAATGTTATTGCAGTGACTAAGTTAATCAGACTATAACACTTTAACAGAGAACAGTAAGGAAAAGCAAACTTGTGGCCCCATGCAAATTCCTGTTACAGCATTCGCTCCCATGGGCCCTTCATTATTAGTCTTATTTCTTAATGCTCAATGCTTTCTTGAATGCTTGGCATCTATAATATACAGTTGTGCAATGGCATAATAGACAGGCAAAGTAGTTCAGTTTGTAGACTTGGGGACCAGAATGATTGGGTTTAATCTTAACTCTATCATATTTGCTTTGTGGGTTTGGGACAAGTTACTTAACTCTGTGCTTTGGTTTCCTTCGTTATCTATAAACCTTAAAGCTGTGGCGAGGATTAAATGCATTGATGTAGTTGAAGCACTTGGTGCATAGCTCTTAGTAAGCACTAGATATTATTACTGCCATAGTTATTTGTAGACATGTGACATTTCTTTGCTAGATTGTAGGTTCCTTGAGAGAATGAAGTCAAGAAATGATCTGTACATTGTTGTACCTCCCAAAGAGCCTAATACCACATCTAACATGGTGACTTGCATATAGTAGATAATGTGCTATATGTGATCTGAAAATAGAGTCAACAATGAAGTTACTAAGTCTAGAGATGATATTAAGCTTCTCAGAGTTCTAATAGAACAAACTGATGAGAACAAGTTCTAGTGTGGTGGAGGCACCTTAATGGCAGATGAGAACGACAGGGGTGGGGGGAACAATAGTGAGGGAGAAAGAACCCCAAATACCTTCTTATGGATAACTGAACCTCTGAAACTGTTGGGAATGTCCATTGTTTTGGAACATAAAATCTCTGCAAACCATTATTTCTTGAATACTTCCACTTAATGTTGGTGTAAGTCTACTTTGGAAACCAAAACATGAACTGATCTAAAACAAATAATAAAATCAGAAACAAAAGAGAAAAGAGCATTTTGTCCTAGTATAAAAACGTGTTGCTCCCATAGTGATAAAATCACATCAACTCCAATTAAGCAATTATTTTCTTATTGGATACATTCTTTATTTACTCCTTATTGTCCCAAATTCTTTCCATATATAAATAAAATCTTTATTAGATTATTTACATTTAACATATAAATGTGTTTATCTAGTATTAAAGAATGTTAATTGTATATTAGAGTTAATTTATACATATAATACTTATATAAATTAGATGTAATTATAATCACCATTTTACAGATAAGGCAATGAAGGCATAGAGAAATTGAATAAAATCCAGAAATATTATGACTAATATAACTGAAATGGTGGATGAGTTTCCGAATCTTTATAAACTGAGGTATGCATGTATAAATATATGCATATAAATATATGTATATAAATATATATTCCATATTTAAAGGCAAAATTTTAAAATGTAATGAAATAATATGAAAAATGATGAAAGAATATTATGAAAATTAAAGATAGTCATTTTCAAATTCTCCTCAGCAATGCACTATAAGATTTCTTAGAGGTACATAGGGGGCTAGGAGAGTCAAGAGAGAGGGTTATTATCCTTTGTTTACCTGGTTTATATTTTGGACTCTGCACAGAATGATTCCATTTGAGGAAAGAATGCTGTTGTTAAAAGGTTTGAGTGCCAGTGAGCTGGCTTGGTGTCATATGTCTGTAATCCCAGCTACCAGGAAGGCTAAGGCAAGAGAATCGTAAGTTTGAGAGGCCAGCTTCAGCAATTTAGTGAGACCTTGTCTCAAAATAAAATATAAAAAGAGATGAGGATGTATCTCAGTGGTAGAGCACCCCTGGGTTCAACCCCTAGTAGCACAAAGGGAAAAAGATAATGTTTGAATGCCTTTGGTAGAGATCAGATTTTCTTGTATCTATTTGACCATACTCATTTACATTTTCCAAAACGTGATTGCTTTTTGGTACAGTTTGTGATCTGAAACTGGACAACCAAGAACACTCAAAGATATGATGATTGTGTATGTTCATCAAGTCTCATAATGTAAACTACAACTGTACCCTGTGATATCTAGATAGTCCATGGAATGGTGCATGATGAATACAGAAATAGGTGTAAGAAGAGCTTATATTTTTTATATAAATGTCTAGTCATATTAGCTGAGGGGTGCTAATGAAACCATAAAGCTGCCACTTACCCTTGTAATATTAATGTAAGCAATAGTAGAGGCTTGCTGTTCAGAAAGCAGAGGTAGAAGTACAACTGGCTGATACCAATAGCCAACAGGCAATCTTTGTCTCTATGTGAATATGCTCAGGATTTGAAGATGAGCACACACTGTGTATCTATGGATCTGTTTAACTCCACATGTTTAAAAAATACAGCAAAAATTAAAGATGTATGATAGAAACCTAGTTGAAAAAAAAGCATGGCCCCTCTCCCCTCAGGTTACCCCCTTTCAGATATTTTCTTTAGAATAAAATGAAAATCATCATATGATAAGGAAATAGTTCACAGTGGCTCCATTTGATAATTAAGTCATTTAAAAATAAACATTTGAAAAGAAGCTGAAGTAGGACTTTTTTCTTTCATCGGCAATAAGGCAGACTCATCCATACAGACAAGTATTTAATTGAAAATACTTTTTAATTACTGTGAATTATCTATTTCTTTCTTCATAGAAATACCTTCAGGAAAGGCAGTTGAACTAAATTTTCATCTTTATTTTGCTGAGGTCGTCTATTCCTGACTTGTCTGCAGTTAAGGGAAAACTCTCTGGATATATTCAAATGCTTCCCTAAATGTATTTTTACAATAGAAACAAAACAACTTTCCTTAAAGAAATGCTTGTATTGACTTGTGAGCAAGCTGTGACTGGTCATTGTACTGACTATCCCAGTGTTAAAATACTATCTTCTATGAATAGATTGTAAGTGAACTTGTAATTTTTATTTCTATAATTTATAGATTTCAGGTCATCCTTCATTTTAATTTTTGTTTCTTCTTAGAAAAAAATAATGCCTGCCTTTGTCTGACTCAGAAAGCATGCTGGTAATTTGCATATGAGATGTATTTTATTAAGATGTTTTTATATTTGAAAACTATATCATCTTGGGATTATCGGAGCAATACAGGTCGAGATTTATGGACCTTGTCTCTTGTTGTGTGGTTTCATCAGTCTTAAAACAGTAGAAACATGCCATCCTGCTAGCTACAAACTGGGGGACAGCGTTTCCCACAATCCCCAAGAAGTTTAACCTAAATCCAGATCTAGATCTTAGAAAAATATAGCGTGAGACTCACAACTGCTGTGGTGAGTGGGGAAACCTGATCAATTAATTCTGCACTAATTCCCCCAAGACTCCATCCCCTTGGGGAGATGATATGAGTATGATTTTACTTATCTGAAATAGGTTGTGCTTATATTCCTGAAAATTGTCCCATTTCTTGGATCCATTTAAATTTCTCTGTTGGCATAGCAACAGATTAAAAGATCTACCACAGTTTTAAACACTTGCTTCATTCTTAAGAAAACAAAGTATATATTTATTTTACATGTAATTACATGCTTTCTGTCTTATTCTATCAGTCTATGCATGTGCGACTTTCTCATTCCTTTAAGACATTAAACCTTATAGTACATGTTCATAATTAAAAAAATCTAGCTAAAGCAGCTTTCTCACATTTATTTTTAAGAATAAAGTGTTGCACTGAGGTAGCTACTAGGTCATGTTATTGTGAAATGTTTATATGGAAATCACTAAATACTCTTAGCATCTGACCTGGAAAATTATCTCATTGATTTTTACATGCAATGCTGGATTTGAAGTCTTTTGTGAAAGTATTTTCCAAGTATTTGAGACCCTCAGCAACTTTAGCAAGACCTTGTTTCAAAATAAAAAATAAAAAGGGCTGGGGGTGTAGCTTAGAGGGAGAATGCCCCTGGGTTCAATCCTTATCGCGCGCACACACACACACACACACACACACAAACACACACTCACACACAGATTGAAATGTTGTCATGTATACTTTATCAATATAATATTTAAAATGAGATGCCTAGAATATATTCCACAAAGAATGAACAGAATTCTTCACTTAAAAGATTCTTGAAATCACTTTCCTCTAGATGATTACATTATGAATTTAATTCAGTTAGTTTCAGTTGTTTCATTTTTCAACTTTAGAGTTTGCTTTTTTCTTTTTATTCTTTCAATTAGTAAAAATAATGAAATGGTTTTAAAGTCAAAGATATATGTGAAGCCATACTCGGAGAAGTCTCACTGATACCCCAAATGCCCCTTTCTCCCCCTTGTCCCATAGATGTTTATGTTTCCAAAAATAAGTATGGGCATGTATGTGTATCAATATATCTCTATCTCTATTGCCATTTCTGAGTATATACTTTTTTTCTTGCACTCACTTGTGTGTGTGTGTGTGTGTGTGTGTGTGTGTGTGTGTATATATATATATATATATATATATATATATCCATTGTTTTCATACTGCATACCTGGTGTTGCATGTTGCTTTCTCATGTAGTAATAAATCCTGAAGACCACTCACTATTAGTATGTTGCAATCTTTCTCATCTTTTTAAAGACTGTATTATTTTTTATTTTTTATTGGTCTTTCATACATCTTGATGATTTTCAGGGTGGTATTTTTTGGTGGCTGTACTGTAATTATTCACATAGTCTCCTACTGATGGACATTTGGTTTGTTTCCAGTGTCATGTTATTACAAGATACTACAGTCAGTAACGTGTGCAGTTGCTTCTTTCTGTACGTGGGGAGACATGTTCAGAATAGATTCCTAGGGATGAGCCCACCTAAGACAAAGGGAAACTGCTTATGTCATTTTTGGATGACAACTTTATTCTTGGATTCCTAGAATATACTTTATTTGGCAATGAATGATGTATTATTTTTTTCTGTGCTACTGAATTATTTGCTCACATTTTATTTATATTTCCTCCAACTGCATATGTTGCAGTCCTAACCCCTGATGTGACTGTATTTGGAGACAGGCCCTTAAAGAGGTAATTAAGATTAAACCAGGTCATAAGAGTTGGGCCCTAATCCAATAGGACTGGTGTCCTTATAAGAAGAGACATCTGTGATACAGGTACAAAGAAAGGGCCATGTGAGGACACAGCAGGGTGGCCATCTGCAAGCCAACGAGAGAACCTCAGGAGAAATCAGATCTGTAGACACCTTTATCTTGAACTGTGAGTCCCCAGAATTGTGAGCAAATAAATTTCTGCTGTTAAGCTACACAGCTTGTGGTATTTTGTTATGACAGCACTGGGAAATTAATATGATGTTCATAAGTGAAGCTTGACTTCGGGTTTCTTTTTCTTATATAATTTTTACCAAGTTATGTATAAATATTATACATTTCAGAAAAATATTTACAAGTTTTCCTTATGTTTCTATGCTCAGGAATAGTTTATTTAGTATTGGAATTATCTGATTTTTGAAGTCTAATAGATTTCTCCTGAGAAACTCTCTGGGACTTGTGGGTTTTTGAACAGCATTTTGATAACTTTATTTCTTCCTTCAAAGTCATCTCTATTATTCTGACATCTGTTTCCTTTGTTTTTAAGTTTATCTGCACAAAGTTGTACAAAGTAGTATCTTATGATTTTTAAAAATTTCCTCTGTCTAAATGGTATTTCTTCCTTGTCATTTCTTGTTTTGAGTACAAATATTCTTGCATTTTTCTCTAGTTTACCTACTGGTTGGATGCATTTTATTAAACATTTTAAAGTACTAATAAATTTTTATTTATTAGTTAACTTTTTATTATAATTCATTGATTTTTACTTTTATTATATTCTTCTTTCTTTTTGCCTTTTGGTTAATTTTTTCTTTCTTTGAGTTAGAAGTTAGTTTTACTCATTAATATTGTTTTATTTTTATTAACATAAATATTGAAAGCAATATATTTTTCTCTGAGCACAACTTTAGTTACATCCCAGATTTGGATATTTATTTAGTTTATATTGACATTATTTTGGAAATTCCGTAATTTGCATTTACATTTTCTCTTTTGCCCAAGAGGTGTTTAATAGAGGTTTTGTAAGTGAATGGTTGTTTCTGTTCTTAATTTGACTGTCCCCCTGCTCCTCCTCTATTTTCTTATTTCCATTCACTAACCAGCCTCCAAGTGGTACTTTTGATTTTGGTACTGGGGGTTTAACCCAGGTACATTCTACCTCTGAGCTATACCCCCAGACCTTAAAATATATATATATATTTTAAGGTATATATATTTATATATATATTTATATATATATATATTTATCTATATGCAAATATATGGATATGTAGGTAGGTAGATTAGATAGATGATAGATGATAGATGATAGATAGATATAAATTTTGAAACAGGGTCTCATTAAGTTGTTGAAGCTGACTTCAAACCTGCAATCCTCTTGTCTCAGCCTCCCAAATACTGGATTACAGGCATGCACACTGCATCCAGTTAAAGTGGCACTTTACTACCTGCCTCTGTTCTGTGTAGTACCTTCTCCAAACTGCTGCAACTAGTCATGTATACTTTTCAAGGTCCTTTCTTATGATTTTCCAGGAATCATTGGTTGGACCTACCAGGTCTCAGATCTCTCAGTATTTCCCACTCAGAGCAGGTCCTTCTCTTTCTTGGTAGAATCCTAGTCAATGTTACCTGTGTTTTATCACTGGGACTCTACCCTTTTCTCCTCTCTTCTCACAACCCATACCTTAAAGTTGAGAATAGTCTGAAGTTTTATTGTTCTGTAAGCTAACCTGACACAGTTTTATAGATGTTAGTAGGAAGCACAAGATTCGGAGATAGGGATGAAGGACCATTTTTACTCACAGCAGTAGCAATACTAGAGAATTGATAGCTTCCATCCTGGTTCTCCAGGCCCCAGTTTCCACAGAGCAATGCAAAGAAGGCTACTGGATATCTGCATGTGAAGCAGGTTGAGTTTTAGGCAGGGGATCCTGAAATTTACAAACTTAAACCTTTATATTGGACAGTCTGTGGATAAAGTATGCTATTGCCTAAATGGTTGTACATGCAGCTATGAAACTATGTAAGAGAAGAAATTCAGAGATTCTCACCATAAGAATGTGTAAGGCTGGTGGCATCCAATATTGGAATTATGTTGCTTAGAAATTGAGAGGGAAGATAAAATGCTAGTGAGTTGACTTTATTTACTAATTTATGGAGTTTTGTCTTCATCATTGAAATGTATTATTTAATCAGGCTTTATCTCTCTTAGTAAAGCTATTTTAGAAAAGTGTAATGGACAGGAAAGAATGGAACCACTTACATCTGTGTTTCAATTCTAGTTTTCTTCTAGCTATAAATCCTTTGTTCTCTAAGCACTTATGGTTAACCTTTTTAATTTGCAAAATGCAAATGATAATCCTAATTTTATAGCGTTGTTTTAATAATTAAATGAGATGAAACCATGCAACTAGTTTCTTAGCTTCATTAGCCTTATTTTTGTTCTTTATTACAGAAGCCTTTTGAAGTAGAATATTCTATATTATTAAAATTGGAATATGGTGAATGCTTCATTCATTCTTTCAGTAACTATTTATTGAAGGATTGCTATGTACTTCACTGAGCACTGGCCAGTGTCTGGGTTACAACTTTGAGAAAAGCAGACAAGATGCCTGCCCTTATCAAGCCTATTCTTTAGTAGAGAAGACTGACACTCTTTTTTTATATTCATTTATTGGTACATTGCAATTATACATTTTGATACACATCAGGGTAGCAGCATCATACATGCACACATTGCTCATTTAGCCCTCCCTCAAATCTCACCCTATTCCCTCCCCCTTCCCTCCCTTTCATGCTCCACATAGTGATTGAGTCTTATAAGTTTGTGTATATACATCATGTGCTATAGTGTGTTTCCCTCCACTCCCCTCCCAACTCCCTCAGTTAGGTCACCTTCTTTGTTCATCTAAAGTTTTCTTCTTTGTCAGGAGTCCCTTCTAAGTCCCATTCTATCTAGCTTCCACATATTAGAATGGGACTTAGAAGACTGACACTCTTAAAAGCATCATATTGACAATTGATAACCGAGATCAGTGCAATGAAGGAACTCAATTTTATAACAGACTGCAGAGAAACAAAGTTTGTACTAAGTAATCACAAAGTTTCCTAGAGAAAGGGATAGTTGACCTGAATATAAGGAACTAATAAAATCTGAATAGGAAAAAAAAGGGAAGAAGAGAGTCAAATGAGGGTACAGGGGTATAGGAGGTGGTTAAGCAAACAATGATGTAGTCGAGGAGGCCAAAGAAGGCTGGTGTGGCTGGCAAAGAGTGTATGGGGAGATGTGAATGTGGCCAAGGCAAAGTATTTGCCATATAATAATATATATTTGCCATATATATTTACATATTTGTATGTAAATATAAATTTACATATATATGGCAACCTGAGATTGTTGATTTCACTATATATATATATATATAGTGAAATATAGTGAAATATATATATATATACATATATATATATATATAGTGAAATATATATATATAGTGAAATCAACAATCTCAGGTTTTATTAAATGCTTTCTCTGTGACAGGCACTGTACATGTATGAATTCATGTAAATTCATTGACACTCAAAATAGTCTTGTGAAGTAGCCACATCCCTGTTTTATGAATGAGGGCACAGCTAGTTAAGTGATAAGAATGTTGATTCGATTAGAAATTGAACAGTCTGGGGCTGGGGTCCACACTGTTAGTCACTACACAGTATTAATGCTTTTCAAGAATGAATGAATGAATGAATGAATGAATACACTTTGATTTAAGATCCTACAGACTAAAATATGAGCTTGTTTTCTTTGGATTGTCGTGTATTAGCTTGATGACTTCTTCCATTTAGTGAACATTTTATTAGGAGCTAAAATGAGGATTATTTACTGAGCACTTATATTCCAGGCACTGTGCAAAAACTATACATGCATAATTTCAGTTATTTGCTTATATCCCCATAAACTAAGTAAGCCTGTGAACTCATTGACACAGGGGCCTCGATTCATTCATCTTTGTACCAATAGTGTTTGGCCTATTGTTTGTCTTCAATAAATCTGCTTTTCCCCATTCTGTCCTTTCATTCCATATTAGTGCAATTTTAATTGCATAAGTACAGGGAGAAGGAAGGAATAGGTGACCTTTTAAGAACTTACAGAATTATAGAAGCTGTAATTCTGAATATCCAATCAAACTGCTGTTAACTCAAACTAAATTTTAGTATGTAGCAGCACTCTTAGTTAATTGAAAGTCTCCTTAAATTTAAAAAAGCCTGATGCAGAAAGATGCTCATAATTTCCAGCCAAATGTACTTTCTCCAAAATGTGCTTTAACATGCCTAATGAAGTTGTTTACTCTGATACTCCATTGCATTGAAAAGAGTTGGCAAATACATATTTTTTTTAAAGAGGAGATACTGTTGCAAGACTTTTATGACTGTTTATCTGGGTTCTAATCCACCTGAAATGACTCCTTCCTCAGGCCTGCCTCGGGCCAAAATAGTGTGAGGAGATCTAGGGGTGACCACAGCCCTCAGTTTTCCATATCCGTCTATTTATAAAACTAACATCAGGAAGAGATATTACAACATATTGAGGTTAAAAATGAGTTGCAATGAAATAAATTCTGAACATATAATAGTATATTTAAAAAGCGATTGTCATAACACAAGTCAAATCACCTACGGTTAAGTATATACATATAATATATATTACTTATAGAGCTACTAATCCACTTTAACAATATCCGGGGCACTAATGTTAAGAAAATTGCCAAAAAGTAGTAAATGGAATTTACAGAGATGAATAAAAAGCATAATTATGAAGTAGACTTGGGATATTCTAGTCGGTAAATGAGGCTGTGAAATTGCCTTTTGTTAAAAGGCATATTAATAACTATGTTAGTACTTGACTAATATTTTATGATACTTAGTCTGCTATTATGTGAAATGCTTTAGACATCATCCTAAGATGATAGTTTAGAAACAGTTTTAATGCCTGTTTTATATCTTGCTAGGGAATTACAGTCTGTTGATACTGAATATCTATTGGAATAATTTTAAAATGCAATTTGTATGGTTAATGATAATCAAGAGAAATGATTGAAGCTTGAGTAATTTTCTTTTAGTCAGTATATTCTGTGCAAAGTTTGGTGAATATGTGATATTTGACCAGGCAGAAGACTTTAAACTGTGCCCTGATAGTAATAAACATACAATTATAGGCCCAAATATTCAAAATTTGTTTTTACTATGGCAGAGAGGGAAAGAGGGACTGGGTGTCTATCAATATTTACCTTCAGAGTAGTTGGATTTTTGAATGTAACATACAACATTATGTTAAAAAAGAGGCTTTGGAAAATAAATTTGCATGCAATTAGATAATGAGGTTAAGTCGTATTATTCCTTCGATAGCTCTCCACAGGGTCTCTCTATATCTCTTTTTTGCTTCCTCTATGTGTACGTAATCCATGATTTAGCTCTTACTTCTTTGGTCTCTTGTTACAGCTGCTGTGAATTTGGGTGTTATGTCTACTCTCCGATATTTAACTTTCTTCTCTGTGTGCATAAAGACTTACATCTCACATCTTCAACCTTGATCATAAGAACCTCAGTATCCTTTCTCTTACTCCTAGCTAAACATTTTAACTTGGCTTTCTATCACTTCACCTTATTTAGTTTGACTTGAATGTGTCATTCTCCCTGGATTCTCTAGAGATTGTCATTTGCCAGGGATGTCTGGTTTCAGGTATAGACTTCCTCATCCTTTATAGTGTGATAATGGACAACATTATTTTTTCCCAAATTTATCTATATGGTAGATCATCTTATCATAATAAAATTCAGAAATTTTAGCCTGAAAACCAATACCTTTATAGTCTGACACTACTCTTCCATTCTAATTTTATTTCCTATTATTAGGATATAGTGAATAATAAAGAAAGAAAAATGTCAGGAAAATGTATGTGGTTTTTGAAAGAGAACTACTTGATGGTAACAATATGATGAGGGGTGGTGTACCATGTGGTTCTGGAGTAAAGACAGCCCAGAGTTCAAATCCTGACTGTGTATCATTGGACTAGTTATTTAACTTCTTGAGGGTCTTCATTTGTAAAAAAAAAAAAAAAAAAAAAAAAAGGATGATACCATCCTTAATTCCATACTGTGTGTGACTCTGATCCAAGAATTGTTTCAAATATTAGTGGTAGTACAACTGAACAAACCCCAGACCTGTTGGAGTTTCATTAAAGAGTTAAATGAGCTAAATAAACAACCAAATGACATAATTTGGATAATGAAAGTCTCATGAAGAAAGCGAATCATACTAATATCATAGAGAGTGACAGAGAATGGGAGTGGTAGGGAGGCCATAGTAGGCAGGGTGGTTGTGGACAGGTTCATATTTGTACCCATCTTCAGGGGCTTTGGGAGGATTAAAGGAGAGGATGGTGTGTGGCACATAGTAGCTCCCCAGGAAATCGTAGCGATACTTTCTTCATTCTTGACTCCTCCGAATCTTGCCCCACACTGTTCTCCCATCTGGAATGTGCCTCCTCTCCCTGCTCCCATCCTTCAGCTTCCTCAAGGCATGTGTGTAGCTCTGCTTCCTTCACAGCTCTGCCTCCTCATAAACTTGCACTGTGCACCTCCAACCCCCAGGAAACAATACTCTCACCCAAAAATATTTGCAGGTAGTTAACATTTAATCATGTGCAGCCTTGTGACATCTCTTGAAATACATTATTTTGAAATTTTGCACTAAGATTTAATTTGCATCTGTGAATATTTGCTTTTCAAGTTCTTTTTCCAAAGACAGGGCAAGACTTATGCTTTGGACTTAAAAATAAAGACAGAGTATGTATACTAGAGATCTTCAATAAATATTTGCTGATACATTAACACAATGCTTTACAACATCTACTATAAGCTCCCAACCTAGAAGGAATTATCCTGCACATGGATTATATGATTTGGAGATCTGGAGATTGGTATGGGCAGTTTAAATCAATATTTAGATTGGCATTCAAAATTCTATTATAGGAACTCCCCAGTACTCCAAGATTGATGCTTGCTGTCACTGTGAAAATAATTTTTGCTATGCAGTACTTCTATCAAAGAGTATTTCCTATACTTATTAAAATATTGCTTTATAATGACATAGATGATACCACATGTAGTGTGAGAGAGGATAATATTTATATTCTTAATTTAAAATACTATTTATTTAAAGAGCATAAACAATTGGAATAGAATGGGAGTTTAGGAGTGTACATTGTTGCTTTATTGCAGGCAGTAGGAATTGAAAAAATATGGCAGCCACAGCACTTTAAGTCTAAACTGTCATCTCGATGAAGCTCTGGTGTCTGGTTCATTTCCCAAATTGGGTAATTGCAGCTGTGAAGAAATACTGAAGTTTCCTCAGTGTCAGGAGTCAGTAACATTATCTTTGTATACAAAGCATGGCCCATAAATGCTAAAATTTCTCTGTGTAATTCTCTTTTCATCAAATGAACTCTTTCCCACCAGAACAAACAAACCCGTCCCCTGCTCTTCGAGTTCACAGCAAGGGAAGGGTATGCGATGCGATCAGTATTTGAGGCTCAGTTAGCATCTATTTTTCTTTCAAGGTTGTGCCCACATTTTTTTCTTTCATGTTCTCTTAAGCTTTGTTAACAAAACACATGCCTAAAGCATACAGAAGCAAGAAAAATTTTACAATAAAATAGGAAATTTAAGAGAAAACCAGTGGTAGAAAATAAAAATCATTGAAAATCAATAATCTGGAAATAAGCATTATTCTATTGTTATCTCCTTGTTCACATTAATTTCTCTATATGTATATATGTAAGTTTGTAAAAGTTTCATTTTTGTTGTGTACTTGTTCACATTAATTTCTATATATGTATGTATGTACATTTATAAAAGTTTCCCTTTATTGAAATTGTTGGTGACTTGCTTTTCTGTTAATAATAAACTGTGGACATTTTTCTTGTCACTAAATAATCTAAAGTAGTATCATGTTTATGGATATCTGCTTCCCTTTTACAGACATACCTGAATGTATTTAGCCAATACTTTATTTTTATTCATTTATGATGCTTTCAATTTTATGCTATATAGTATAAAAATGAATGAAGCTTAAAGTTTAATATATGTTTAATTTTTCTTTTGATTCTTATTTGAATTGTGTGGGTTTGTTAGTGTGTGTATTTATGTACATACTCTAGGCATAGTTCCTAAGTTAGTGTTAACATTCAGATACCCATCTATAGCTCTATGATCCTTTCTATAAAGCCACAGGGGACAGATGAGTCTTCATCATTTAGAATTTTTAGCACTAAGAAATGTAATATAGTATGCATATACTGTGTATTACATCACATCATCAGTGGAGACCCTGAAATCAAAAGAATATTTCTGAAGCAAAATATATGAACATTCAAACTAAGTGGATAAGTAATCTCATGTTAATTTGAGTCAGATTTTGCCATCAAATGAATTTTGGCATTACTTTTTGAAAATATTTGGTTTTCAGATCTCTTTGAGTGTTAGAATCATGGATAAAGTATTGTGAACTTAAAGAACTGATAAAGTGCGTTTCAAATGCAGACTGATGTGAAGAGTCAAGTTATGAAGCTATGATGCATTTTCACATTTCATACTTTCATACTTCAATAAAACAGTATCAAAAATTCCTGGAGGGGAAAAATCTACCTAATACCTCTTTTATTTTTTCTTTAATTTTCTCTTAGGAAGAAACACAGAATCCTTCCTGTTCTGTTCAGGGGCCTCTGAGTGTCTTTGGAAGCAAGTTTGGTTTTGTTTGCACTTAACTCTAATGTAGTATAATGGGATTCTGCATAGTACATAAACTGTTCAGATTAGGAATAACAGTATTTAAGGATACTAAGCAAAACATAAAGATGAATAGAAAATCCAATTGAGTGTTCTACTAGTTACCTGACATGTCTGAACAGGACTTATATGAAGAGCCCCACCACCACCACAGGGGATGAAGCATCATCATTAAAAGGAGGCTTGTACCTGTGGTCACACAAAATTGTGTCTACTGGGGAACCCTGCAGGATATGCAGAGAGGGAACCTCTAGCTGCTGGGGTAATGATCCCAAATAAATGCCTATAACCACAAGCAAGACACCCAAGGTGCAGCTCTTTTGAGCATCTGCAGCAGCAGCAATAACATGTGATGGGAAATAGGCTCTGAGTCGCTGCTTCATGAAGCACATCCCCGGTCTAGCCTGCAGCAGGAGAATTAAGTTTCTCAATCCCAGCAGAAGTGTATGGAAATCCTAATGCTCCTAGGGATAAAGTGGAGAAAGATCAAATGGGCACACAAGGCTTTTTTACTTACAAATACATGGAATGGGAAGATGAGGCCACTGATGTGTACTTAACACGTGTGGTAGACATGTATGGACTTAGGAGTCACTTCACTGTTTCAAAACAACTGATTTCAAATATCACCATTTCTAAGAGCTTAGAAATCTCATGAAAAAAATAAAGGTTATGATAGCCCAAATATCTTATCCCTTAAAGTGGAGAACTGCTTGTCCCCAAACCAAGATATAGGAATCATGGTTAAAAGACATAAAAAAAAGTATCGATACTAATATAAATGGATAGATTGCATTTTCTCAATGGGGAAATTATGATCCAACTGCCATTATCTTATTGTATTATATTATATTATATTAATCATATTATAGTACTATTATATTTAGATGGGACTTTTCATCCACAATGGTTGTGAGCAGTTCCTAAAGCAGAAGGATCTGCATGCAGCCTGATGACAAATCAGAAATTTGCAAAGCCATGGGGAGGCATCCTGTGAGGAAAGAGGATGGTAGATGTGAAATGAAAAGAAAGAAAATGTTTTCTCCTTTGCTTATAGTCATATACATTAAAATCTGTAAGCTCTTCCTGTTGGCATATGTAACCTTCCTGGTAAAATTTAAATTAAAAAAAAACAGTAGAAGTCTAGAGTCCTTCTTGTAAGGTGTGTATGATTATTTTGGCAGAGTGAAAAAATAAACATGTGAAAACAGCTTCAAGTCACAACATGTGATCAGTCACATATAATTAGTATATATGTTATAGCATGGACGATGTTGACTTAAGCTAATTACCTCTGAAATCGCGGCAGAGCAAAACAAATTACCAGCTAGAGTTCATAATTGACTCCACAGTCTCTGACTTGGAGGAGAATCTCAAGGGGAGAAGTTGGACATTTACAGGTATGTGGGGTAGAGAAGAAGCAGTTCATTCCAGGCAGTGACTGACAGGCAGAGATGGATGTTGGGGAGCTAGTTAGGTCTCATCCTAAGTGAGGTGCACACACAGTTATAAGACATCAATGCTCTTGTGTCTCCTAGGGCAGTGGCCCCAATGCTGTGAATGATGACTAATATATCTATCATTGGGTTCCCAAAGTCACTATTTTGATTCTATCATTTTTGGAGGCAAAGTCTTTGTTATTAGGAACACAAATAACCTCAGAAATGGTATTAAATTAACTGTGTAGTATTTATTGCCAGTGAAATTTTCTAGTATAAATCTGCCTTATTTATGCATCAGAATGAGAAACCAGTTTATTGCCTTTATATAGTTAGGTCTGAAGGTTACAATCTGTCACAATATCTCTTCAAGTCCAAATTCTGGGTAATTAATTCTTTTTATGATGAAAAATTTTATTTTATGTTACAATAGTATTTTAGCTTATAAAATATAAATATAATAACTGAATATTATAACTATAATATGAAGAAATATTCATTTTGTAACTCAATTTTATTATATGATTCAAATTTCAGTCATAGTGTTTCTGATAACATGCTAGCTCCCCCAATTATAATTATTATCATTATAATTTTGTGGTACTGGGGATTGAGCACATTCTACCTCTGAGCTACACTCCCAGTCCTATTTTATTCTTTATTTTGAAACAGGGTCTCACTAAGTTGATGAGACCCTCGCTAAATTGCTGAGGTTGGCTTCAAACCTGCAATCCTAATCCCAAGTATTGGGATTAGAGGTGTTTACCACCATTCCCGGTTCCTCATTTTTACTTTTGATAAAAAAAGGTAAAATTGCTAGCCAGGCGTGGTGGCGCACGCTTGTAATCCCAGTACTTAGGCGGCTGAGAACGGAGGATCCGGGTTCGCGGCCAGCCTCAGCTACTTAGTGAGGCCCTCCGCAACTTAGTGAGACCCTGTTTCAAAATAAAGAATAAAAAATAGGGCTTGGGGTGTAGCTTGGAGGTAGAATGCCCCTGGGTTCAGTCCCCAGTACCGCAAAAAAAAAAAAAGGGAAAATTGCTGAATTAATTTTGATTAAGGTATAGTAAGATATTCAAGAATAGGTCAGAAAGGCTTGGGTTTAAATTCCAGATTCATCACTTGCAGCTCTAGGATTTAGGCAAATTACTTACCTTTTCTAAGCTTCAGGTTTTCATCTATACAAGGGAAATAACAACAGTATCTATACTACACAGGGTTGCTCTGAAGGTCAAATGAGATAAGTGTTGTATAATGTACTGTTTGCCCCCTAGTATTTTTTTTTTTTTTTTTTGCGGTACCAGGGATTGAACGCAGGGGCGTTCTACCTCTGTGCTACACCCCCGGCCCTATGTTTTATACTATATTTTGAAACCGGGTCTCACGAAGTTGCGGAGGGCCTCACTAAGGAGAGAGAGAGAGAGAGAGAGAGAGAGAGAGAGAGAGAGAGACAGGGAGAGAGAGAGAGAGAGAGAGAGCTGAGGCTGGCCGCGAACCCGGATCCTCCGGTCTCTGCCTCCCAAAGTACTGGGATTACAAGCGTGCGCCACCACGCCCGGCTGCCCCCTAGTATTTTTTCAATAAATTGTGGTTATTTCCATTGTAACTGCTGTGAAGGTGGTGACGATCCCATTAGCTTTAGTCTGTGTTGAGTGTAGTAGCTACATAAATTATTAGATCTCTTTCAGTCGCATTTTCTACAGCTGTATGATTTTACTAGATGTTCTCACTTTCCTTAGTGTTAAAGTTCTATGAAATTATTCTGAAATTTCTATAAGTCTTAAACCAAATATTAAGTGAAAAGGAGATAACACATATATTTTGATATTTGTATTTTTTCTAGATTCAGAAACATGATTGGGTGATAACTGCAACTCTTACAGGGGAAGGTAATAAAAATGAAAGTTCCAATCTGGGTGTGGTGGCACAGCTCTGTAATCCCAGTACTTGGTAGGCTGAGACAGTAGGATCGTAGGTTTGAAGCCAGCCTCAGCAACTTAGCGTGACCCTCAGCAACTTAGTGAGACCCTGTTTCAAAGTAAAAAATAAAATAGGACTGGGTGTGTAGCTCAGAGGTAGAATGCCCCTGGGTTCAATCTCCAGTAACACACACACACACACACACACACACACACACACACACATATACATGCTCCAGGTGTCTAAGGAGAATTTTTTTAATTGTGAGTAGCTAAATATGCTCCATTATTTGTAAGTTGTCCTGATTTATTAAGAATCTAGACATTTAAAATTAGCCATATTGGTATCTTGAAATGAATTATTATCTTGGAAAGATGATTAGTATCTTGAAAAGAATCTAGATATTTAAAATTAGCTTTATTAGTATCTTAAAATGATTTGGTCAACATTGCTCTCCATATGTATCGTTTTTTTTATTATAGAAAGAACCATCCATTTATGTCCACCTAGAAAACTTTCATTTGGAGCCAAGTTGGAGGGTGGCTTTTTAAACAAAATATATGATTAAAGGAAATCACTGATTACATCAAAGAGCAAAACGACCATTAGCAGAGTCAGTAAGTTTAGTGGTTGCAGGTGTGGGCTCAGGAGCTGGACTCCAGGTGTTTTTCTCAGTATTACCTCCTACTCTCACCTAGCGTGAGTTGTTGAACTTCTCTATAGCCTCCCTTAACACCTTTAAAACTATATAAGTAACTATATGTATGTAGTCATATATATCATATAGATGACATATATCAGCTGTGTTAATATATGATTCACATACCAATATACTCATTGAATGTGTACACAAGTCAATGTTTTTTTTTTTTTTTGCGGTACCGGGGGGTTGAGCCCAGGGACATTCTACCTCCTAGCTACACCCCCGGCCCTATTTTTATACTTTATTTTATTTTATTTTTTTTTGCGGTACCGGGGATTGAACGCAGGGGCGTTCTACCTCCGCGCTACGCCCCCGGCCCTATTTTTTTATGCTTTATTTTTGAAAACGGGTCTCACGAAGTTGCAGAGGGCCTCACTAGGTAGAGAGAGAGAGAGAAGGAGAGAGAGAGGAGAGATAAATCGCGCGCGCCCGCGCATGCGCGCTGAGGCTGGCCGCGAACTCGGATCCTCCGGTCTCCGCCTCCCAAAGTACTGGGATTACAAGTGTGCGCCACCACGCCCGGCTTATACTTTATTTTGAAACCGGGTCTCACGAAGTTGCGGAGGGCCTCACTAGGGAGAGAGAGAGAGAGTGAGCTGAGGCTGGCCGCAAACCCGGATCCTCCGGTCTCTGCCTCCCAAAGTACTGGGATTACAAGCGTGTGCCACCACGCCCGGCTACAAGTCAATGTTTTTTTAATATGTTCACAGAATTATGCAACTGTTACCACAATCAATTCTGGAATATTTTCATCACCTCATAAAAAACCCTCATACCCATTGACAATTGCTCTGCATTTCCCCAAATCCCTTCAATCTTAGGCAACCATCACTTTACCTGTTGATTCCATGTTTATTCTGAACATTTCATATAAATGGAATCATGTGTAATACGCTGTTTTTAATGTCTAGCCTCTTTCACTTAGCATAATATTTTCGAGGCTCATCCATGTTATTGCAAGTAACAGTATTTCATTCCTTCTTATTGTAAAATAATATTCCATGTGTAAGTGTACTATATTTTATTTTCCCATTATCAGTTGATGGACATTTGAATTATATCCATTTTTGGATTTTAATAACGCATATATGAACATCTGTATCTGTTTGTATGTGTGTGTAGACATGTGTTTTCATTTCTTTTTTTGTATCTATCTAGGACTGGAATTGGTAGGTCTTCTGGTAATTCTTAGGTTTGGTCTGAAAGGAAGTATCAAATTTGTTTCCAAGGGAAAGGATGTTTTATCCTACTAGCAGTGTATGAGGGTTTTAATTTCTCCACATCCTGGCCAACACTTGCTATTACCTGTCTTTTTTTGATTATAGCTGTAATTGTGGTTGTGAAGTGGTATCTTATTGTGGTTTTAATTTGCATGTATGATGTATGATTTGCAAATATTTTCTCCCCTTCAGTGATTTGTCTTTTTGCTTTATAGATGGTAACCTTTGAAGCATCCTTAATGTAAAGTGAGAACTTCTACCTCATCAGTTTGTTAGGGAGAATTAAGTGAGTACATTAAGTGCTTAGAATAAAGTCTATTATACAGTAGATGTGCAATAATATTAAGTATTAGTATTATAACCTCATTTAAAATTATGCTATTTCACTTAAAAATCTACAAAACCTAAAGGCTTTATTTTGAGAAAAAGAGATGACTAAGGGAACTCAAATGCAGAGAGGAAATGAACTTGATTTTTTATGGTCTCTAATTCAATGTTTAATTGTTTTCTCCCCAGGGATTATTGCAATGGGTTTAATTAAAATAAATTAATAAGAGTTTTCGTGCTCTTCTTTCTTTAAAATAAATCCAACTTAGTAGTTGAAAACCATTCTAAAATTAAACCATTGCTATATAGAAGAGAAAAGCAATTCAATGAATTGATTTGTTTATCACGATACAAAGATTTTTAATAATGGAAATGGAATGCTTACCGTATGTATAAATGTTCACACTATCAACTATTCTGAGAGCAAAATGTTTCACTTTAAGAACTGCAACAAGCCTTTTTTTCTTACTATTCCAAGTTATGAAAATTTTCACTTCTATTTTATAAACTCAGAATAAGATTCTTTTTGAGAATGCTGACACATCATAGAAGGCAAAGATTAAAGTCATGTTTACAGATGCAAGCTCTATCATTTTTAAAATAAAGTAGAATATTTTCATTTTTAGCAAAATCATTTCCTGTATAACTATGATGATCACAGAAAAAAGATGGAATGAGCCTTTGGAGTCACAGAAGGTAAACAGGAGTAGCCATTAACTACTAATGGAAAAAAGTTCAGCAGGGGCATTAAATCTGTATTACAGAGCCACCAATTTGTATTTTATCATATTGATAATGAATACCAACATTACCATTTAAGTGAAACTAGGCATTCTCTCTTTAATCCCAATAGGGAGTTTAAATCAATAATGCCCACATTATCCATCTATGTGCATATCTATATATGTACATGTACTTTTAAACTACAAAATCATATAATGCATTTCACTTTCATTTCAAATCTTTAACACAGTGATATACTTCTCTATTCTTCCAATCAATTTATTCTGTGTTTTTCAGCATTTTAAGTCCCTGAGCTAAGTCAATAATGTTGATTACTTACCATAAGCACTGTAAACGCTATTCTAATACAGGTTATTTGCAATTTGACATCCTCATCTATATGCATTATTTTGCTAGGAAAATTAAATGAAACCCTTGATTTAGAATGTGAAACACTTAGAAGTAATGATCCTGTGTACTGATTGACTGAAGTTGTGGTTTTTAAGCACTACTTAATAGAGGAAACAAAAAGCAATATTCAAATAAAATGGAAGCATCTGAGTTACTTTAGAAAGCATTCGTAGTCAAGAAATAATAGACTTTTATTTTATTTTTCTCTGTTTATGCCTCAGCTCTACTTAGCCAACATTATTATTTAGCTCAATATTACCCATTGTTTGAGGTTCATGATTGTTCCAAATTTAAATTTAATAAATCCTATCAGTATTCCAAGATTAATAGAACATCATTCACATAAGTATTCTGATATGCATTTATTTAAATGACATTAAAATAGACTCTTCAAATGCCTTTAGTAAACTTTGTCTGAAGAAGGTTAGTTTTATTTAAAATATATTTAGCTTAGCTCTTAAATTTTATGTATTTGACAGTATAAGAGCACTTATTAGAGATCCCCTTCTTTCTTAAGTAAAATACTATAAAATAATGTTTATGGATATTTGTAGAAATATTCAATCCAATAAAACTGCCAAAAATCCTTCTATGAAAATTTAAAATGCTTTGCATCCTTTATTATTATTATTATTATTATTATTATTATTATTTATATAGTTGATCCCAAACCTCTCTTTCAAATTGGAATATTCTAATGAAATCAGTCAATCAAGTTTGGTTGCAACATGGAGGGCTGGATAGATAGTTATATTTAAAACTAGAAATGAGTAAACTAATTTCATGCAATATAAAATAAAAATAAAGACCCCAATTATAGTATTTTGGATTGAAGAAAAGGTAAATAATGAAATAATTTAGGTAAATAATGAAACTATTTAGGAAATAGTAACATACTTGATTCTAAATAATTTCTTTTATGAAGAACTAACTTGAATTGAACTTTTGGATTTACTCATCTTCCCAAATAGCAAAATATCTTTTCTCTTTTGATTACTATCTTCCAATATTGATATGAATTAGACAAAATAGAGGTATTATGTGTGGTTTTGAATACAGTGCTGACATAAAAATTAAGTAGACAAGTATTTCAAACAATTGAAATATTAATAAAATTATACTTAACACTAAATGTAAAAGTGACCATTTCTAGATGCATGTTTGTTTTGTGAAGTTTTAATTATTATTAATTTCAATAATTTTACTTCATTTTTAAAAAAGTAACCAGTGTGTTGTGGAGACATGAAAGTAATTCATATGACAAATACTGAAATTTTGGCAAAATAATATGGGTAGTCTTTATGTTACAGGGTGGGAGCTCTTAAAATTATTTTGCACAACCTCAGCCCTTGCTTATCTGCTTGGAAAGCATTCAAACAGAGAGCACAAATGGGGGATACAGGAGGTTTATTTAGAGAAGTGAAGGCACCATCTGAGAAAGGATGTGAAGAGAAAGAAACGGTCACGCTCCAGGGGAAAGTGTCTGGAAAGGGCCCTTCCTGGGAATGGAAAGACGGCCTGGGGAAATGGGTCACGCTCCAGAGATGGGGTCTGGAGCAGTTAGTTTCCAAGGAAGGAAAGCAGCTTGGAGTGTTCCATGTGTTGGGCTTTATAGTCCCTCTGGACACATTTCTTGTACATACTACATTTGGGGTGATTGACCACCCTTTGCACATCCCACCTTTGTGACCCTGTGTTGTTTCTTTGCCCCCTTCTCACAGGGGAAGGGGTCAAAGTGAGCAAGGCTAAGTAGGTAAACTGCCAGTCAGTCCCAGTCTGAACCTATCTTCACCCCCTTTCCACAGGGGAGGGGATCAAGATGAGCAAGGCTCTGCAAGTAAGCTTTTGGTCTGTCCCAGCTGACCTCATCAACTAATGTCTAGCTAACATTTAGAGGGCCCACATGTATTGAAATAAGTGGTTTTAACTCAAAGAAAATATATGCAAAATATACTTGCCCCTTCACTAGGCTGCTGTAAAGATTAAAGGAAAAACTTTAATGTGGAAATATGGAATGTTAACTCAGAATATAATTAAAGTTGTCATTGAGTATTATGTATGACATAATATTAAAAAAATTTGGAGGATGTTTTTGCGTTGTGTTATAATGATCTGTTTGTCTGGCTAGACATTCTATCAACATATTTTATTAAAATTAGAAGCTATAAATTAAAGTACATACTGAGCAAACACACACATATATATGTATAAATACATATATACATATATACATATATACATATAAATACATATATACATATATACATATATACATATATATATCTTTAATTTCTAGTATGTTAAGTCAAGAAAATGAAAGCGTAAAATAAATAGTGAAATATTTCTAAAACAATTCAAAAGTTTAACTGTAAGAGCACACTTTATAACACACACATATATATGTGTGGAGTATGTTTTCAATTTTTAAAATGGTGGTCAAGAAAATGAAGGCTTATTATAAATAAGTCAAACCTCTCTAGAACAAACAATTCAGAAGTTTAAAAAGACTAAATTAGGACATGTTTAGTTGCTGATGACAAGCATTTCTTTTAACACTATTAATGGGGAAAAATAAGATTAGGAGACACCTACCCACTGCAGTTGAGGCTTTGAAGTGGAAATGCCTGTCAGGGTTCTGTATTATGTTAAGTACTTAAAGTTGATCAACACCCTAGACACGATAAGGAGATTAAGTGCTGATTAAACTCCTATCAGTAGAATTCAAATACGTGATCTGGCAAGACAAGAGCTCTAATCAAGTGCTCTTGTTTGTCTGTCATTGGCTCAGTATCAGATACAATCAGTCACCAGGTTTTTTTTTTGTTCCAAACACAGCTCCTTCAACTTTGATTGTTTATAAATTAATTGTGAACATACTTGTTGTGGTTAGGTGCATGGATTCCATTTATATGTGTTTAGGTGAGATTATGGCACTGAATTATAAGGAGAAATCCTAGGCTAGAAGATGTCTATAAAGATTAAGTTATCATCTCCCCTCCCAACAATTAGCAACACTAGACTGCTGAGCAGAGATCAATTGTAATTGAGGAACTGAGAAAGGGCAATAAACAAATTACTGGTGCTTTCACTGAAGTCTGTAGCCTGTTGGTTTACAGAATCTGTTATTTAATCCAGAAGCACTGTAGGTTGTAAATTGTCCATTACAGGTGTCACTAGGCCCTTAAACAGAAGTTATGTACTAATTTAAAGACACAGGAAAAGAGAGTCCTCTGGTCTTTGTCTTGGACAAAACAGACCACATAGAATTAGAACAATGTTTAAAATATTGTTCTAAAATCCATTTGGTTAAAAACATTAAGCTTTTCAAGGGCTGTATAAATGTATAACATTCCAATTGGGTAAGAAAATATAATTGGGGATGTTTAGTCCTTACAATAAAGACCTGATCTAGAAGCACCTTAAAATGTTTAATTTTGACTGACTCCAGGATCATATGATTTCTGAGCTTAGAAATAAGATAATAATGATGCATTTTTAACTGTTTTAACATCTTAGGATCTTAAATAATTCTGTATTAGTACAAGAGTGATAAAGAGATGGTATCTATATAAAAGATGATAGTTTATTTCTTGGAGTATTTCAGGAAGACTAATTGTATATAATACTACATCAATAAATGAAGTCTGAGGGTTCTTCCGTAGATTAAGTCAAATTTGGCCACTTTATTATTTGGGCTGTATAGTGTTTTCAAAGGCCTACTCTTAAATACACAGCACAGGAAAAGAAAAGCAGAGATGAACAAGTTTTTGAGGGTAGAGAATAACATCTTTAATGAACAATCTGTTTAAAATATATTCAAACAACTGAGTAACAATAATTGTAAATGCTACATTATGTTGGAATAGTGTCATCCACTTTTAAAATTGACAGAATGTCTATCAAATATGTGTTTGTCATGGAAATGAAGCTTCCTATAGAAGCAGACCATTGAAAGCACATGGACTTTAATGTGAAATAGAAAGTCACAAAATTTTAGGAGAATGCACGTGGGACTATTTGTAACATGTCACACGTCACATGGTTCAGAAACCATGGAAAATAATATTTGACTGCTTAATAAAAATATCTAGTGACCAAAATTCATCATGAATAAGATTGAAAAGATATATCACAAGCTGGAAAAAATCATCATCATATATGCAAAAAATGAAGGGCTAAAACTCTGATAGAAAAAAGTCACTCAGAGGCTGGGCGTGGTGGCGCAGGCTTGTAATCCCAGTACTTTGGGAGGCGGAGACCGGAGGATCCGGGTTCGCGGCCAGCCTCAGCTCTCTCTCTCTCTCTCTACCTAGTGAGGCCTTCCGCAACTTCGTGAGACCCGGTTTCAAAATAAAGTATATAAAAAAAAAATAGGGCCGG
>PVJS01021574.1:0-31366 GCA_004027185.1 Glis glis
CCCCCGGCCCTATTTTTTATACTTTATTTTGAAACCGGGTCTCACGAAGTTGCGGAGGGCCACACTAAGAAGAGGGAGAGAGAGAGAGAGAGAGAGAGTGAGCTGAGGCTGGCCGCAAACCCGGATCCTCCAGTCTCCGCCTCCCAAAGTACTGAGATTTACAAGCGTGCGCCACCATGCCCGGCCTAGCCCTATTTTTTATTCTTTATTTTGAAACAGGGTCTCAATAAGTTGCAGAGGGCCTCACTAAGTAGCTGAGGCTGGCCGCGAACTTGCAATCCTTCTGTCTCAGCCTCCCAAGTACTGGGATTAAAAGTGTACGCCAGCATGCCCAGCTGAGACCCTGTTTCAAAAACAAAAAAAATAAACTGGGCATGGTGGCAGGGAGGTTGAGACAGGAGGATCACCAGTTCAAAGCCAGCCTCAGCAACTTAGTGAGACTCTCATCAACCTAGCAAGACCCTGTTTCCAAATAAAAAATAAAATAGGCCTGGGGGTGTAGCCCATAGGTAGAAGGCCCCTGGGTTCCATCCCCAGTACCACACAAAAAAAGAAAAAGAAGCCTGGTGTGGTGGTGCACGCTTGTAATCCCAGTACTTGGGAGGCTGAGACAGGAGGATTGCAGGTTTGCGCCAGCCTCAGCTACTAAGTGAGGCCCTCTGCAACTTAGTGAGACCCTGTTTCAAAAATAAAGAATAAAAAAAATAGGGCTGGGGGTGTAGCTTGGAGGTAGAATGCCCCTGGGGTTCATTTGCAATACTGGGGCTCCTTCCCCAGTACTGAAAAAAAGAAAAAAAAAGGGCTGGGTGTAGCTCAGAGGTAGACCACCCTTGGGTTCAATCCCTAGTACCACCTCTTCTCCCCTCCCCCCCAAACAAAAAAAAAAAAGAGAGAATGAAGAGTTAGGTTACTTTCTTCTTTCTTTGTGCCACCACACCTAGCTAGGTTCTTGTTTTTAATGTAGTTTATCAATCTTTCCTTTAAGGTTATTGCTTTTTACATTCTATTTATTTATTTATTTATTTTTTTTGTATTGGGAATTAAAACCAGGAGCATTCTACCTCCGAGCTACACCCCCAGCTCTATTTTATTTTTTATTTTGAAACAGGGTCTCACTAGGTTGATGAGAGTCTCACTACATGCTGATGCTATCCTTGAACCTGTGATCCTCCTATTTCAGCCTCCCAAGCACTAGGATTACAGGTGTGTGCCACCACACCTGGTTCTTCCATTAATTTTAAAAGTTCTTATTCTAAGGTCATATCCTATACTTTCTTCTAGGTGTTTTGTAGTTTTGCCTTTCATATTTAGACTCGAAACTCTAGTCATTTGTGTAGAGTGTAAAGTAAGGGCTGAGTTTTTCTGACATACCGATAACCAACTGACTCAGCCCCATTATTTCAAAGACCTTTCTTTTCCCAGTGCTCTGCAGAACCAACCGCCTTGGTCACGGTCCCAAGGGTCCCTATGCATGTGGGTCTGTTTCCAGGCTCTTTATTTTGTTCCACAGTGTACTTGCATATCTTGTGCCAGCACTGCACATAGTCTTCAATTACTCCTGCTTTGTAATCAGTCTTTTGTGCGTGTGTGTGGTTCTGGAGATTGAACCCAGAGGCACTTAACTCCGAGGTACATGCCAGCCCTTTTTATGGTTTCTTTTTTGCAGTACTGGGGATTGAACCCAGGGGCATTCTACCTCCGAGCTACACCCCCGGCCCTATTTTTATTCTTTATTTTGAAACAGGGTCTCACTAAGTTGCAGAGGGCCTTACTAAGTAGCTGAGGCTGGCCTTGAACCTGCAATCCTCCTGTCTCAGCCTCCCAAGTACTGAGATCCATGGTGTGTGCCACAACGTCTGGCTTGTAGTAAGTCTTGATACCCAGGAAAGTAAATTATCTTGCCTTGTTCTTTAAGAACTGTCTTGGAGCTTCATGGTTCTTTGTAGGTCTATATACATTTTAGAATCAGCCTCTCAGTTTGAACGTATTCAAGCATGTATACCTACCATAACATAGTGGGAATCTGATTGTGATTACATTCAGTCTATGAATGAATTTGGAGAAAACTGACACCTTTACAATACTATGTCTTTGAAGTCATTAATATATATCTTTTTTAAATTTAGGTCTTCTTTAATTCTCTAACATACTAATTTTCTATAGTTTTTTAAAGTTTTTTTTTTGTGTGTGGTACCGGGGATTGAACGCAGGGACGTTCTACCTCCACGCTACACCCCCAGCCCTATTTTTTATACTTTATTTTGAAACCGGGTCTCATGAAGTTGTGGAGGGCCTCACTAAGTAGAGAGAGAGAGAGAGAGAGAGAGAGAGAAAGAAAGAGAGGGAGAGAGAAAGAGCTGAGGCTGGCCGCGAACCCGGATCCTCCGGTCTCCGCCTCCCAAAGTACTGGGATTACAAGCATGCGCCACCATGCCCGGCTTTATTTTAAGTTTTTGGTACTAGTGATGGAACCAGGGGAATTCTACTGCTGAGCTACATCCCCAGCCCTTTTGATTTTTATTTATTCTGAAGCAGGATCTTGCTAAGTTGCTGAGGTTGGCCTCAAACCTATGATCCTCCTGCCTCAGCCTCCCAAATACTGGGATTACAGGCATGAGTCACCATGCCTGGCTTTATTTTCTATCGTTTTTTTTTGTTGTTGTTGTTGTTTGTTTTTTGGTGCTGGGGACTGAACCCAGGGCCTCCTGCATGCAAAGTACGCACTCTACCACCAAGACGTGCCCCTCTGTCCCTTATGTTAAAATTTTATATATTTATATGTAAGAATGTAATTGTAAGTGGTAGTTTTGAAATTTCGTTTTCTAACAGCTTTTTGGTGATATATAGAAATACAACAACCATTCATTTATCTTGCCTTCAATCTAGCAACCTTGACAAAATTCACTTATTAATTCTAATAATTTATCTGGAATTTCTTTTAGATTTCCTAGGTCAATACCACATCATCTCTAAATGTGAGCCCAGGAGTTTGAGGCTAGCCTGGGCAATGGAGGAGACCCAGACTAAACAAGACAAAGATGGCTTATTACTTCCTTTCCGATCTCTACAGTTCTTACTTTTTTCCTTGTGTTACACTGACAAGAACCTCGAGTATACTGCTGACTAAAAACTGTGATAGTAGGCATCCTTAACTCATTTCCAATTAAAGAAAAAGCTTTTAAAATTTCACTAGTAAGTGTGATGTTGGCTGTAGGTTTTTTTTGAAACAGGGCCTCACTAGGTTGCTGAGTCTCACTACTTTCTAAGGCTGTCCTTGAACCTGTGATCCTCTTTTTTCAGCCTCCCAAATGTTAGGATTACAGGTTTGTGCCACCACGCCCAGTTGGCTACAAGTTTTTTGGTAAACATTCCCCATCAGACTAACGAATTTCCTTTCTAGTTCAATAAGAGTATTTGTTTTTTTTTTTTAATAATGAAGTGATGTTTAATTTTGTGAGATGGTTTTTCAACATTTATTGAGATGACTTGTGTTTTTTTTTGTGTGTGTGTGTGTGTGTGGTACTGGGGATGGAACCCAGGGGCATTCTACCTCCAAGCTACTTTTTTATTTTATTCTTTTTACTTTTTTATTCTATTTATTTATTTTGCAGTACTGGGGATTGAATCCAGGGGTATTCTACCTCTGAGCTACACCCCCAGTCCTATTTTTTTAATTCTTTATTTTAAAACAGGGTCTTACTAAGTTGCAGAAGGACCTCACTAAGTAGCTGAGGCTGGCTGTGAACCTGCAATCCTCCTGTCTCAGCCTCCCAAGTACTGGAATTACAGGCATGTGCCACTATGCTTGGCTCCACTTAACTTTAAATGGATGAATCATATAGAATGTGAATAATATCTCAATAAAGCTGTTATAAAAAAACTGCCCTCTTAAATATATATATAGATGTGTGTGTGTATATGTGTGTGTGTGTGTGTGTGTGTGTGTGTGTGTGTGTGTTTATGTGTGTGGCACTGGGGATGGAATCCAGGGGCATTCTACCACCAGGCTATACCCCCAGCCCTATTTTATTTTTTATTTGGAAAGAGGGTCTCACTAAGTTGCTGAGAGCCTCTCTAAGCTGGCGAAGCTGGCCGTAAACCTGTGATCCTTTTGGCTCAGCCTCCCAAGTACTGGGGTTACAGGCGTGTGCCACCACACCTGGCTTAAATATGTTACTCTAATCAACCAGTGTGCTGTAGGCTGCCACATACAGGTTGAGTGTGATACACACAATGAATTTTGCTTTGAAGACTGGCTAACTGGTAAGTAGATTTCTGCATAGATCCATAATCTCCAAAATAAAAAAAAGACTAACAAACATTAGAGGAAAAATTCTACAACATACACAGGCAAAGTAAAACAACTTTCACAGTGGACATGAGGGAAGCAAAGAGAACATAGTATTTAGAGTTTCCAATATCCAGAGTAACTTAAAAAAGGAAAACAGATCTCTCAGAGAAACCTCCTTTCCCATTCTTGCATTATTAGTGGTATCTATGTATGACAAGACAAATTTTCAAAGTCCAAAAGCAATCATCAGACTAACTGAGATTTGCAGGTCAATATCCATTTTTATATAATGCTAAAGCAATTTAAAACTATTTAATAAACTCTGTACTATTAGTTTGTATGTGATTGTTCTCTATGTTTTAACATGTCTAAAGAATATGTGAATAATCCAAAAGATAAAAGGCGAGACGGTTGTGGTGGTGCACACCTGTAATGCCAGCTACTCAAGAGGCTGAGACAGAAGCATGGCAAGTTCGAGGCCACTCTGGGCAACTTAGCAAGACCCTGTCTCCAAACAAAAAAATAAAAAGGGCTGGGGATTTAGCTCAGTGGTAGAATGCTCCAGGGCTCAATTCCTAGTATTGCTGAATGAATGAATGAATGAATGAATGAATGATTGAATGGATGGATGGATGCATGGATGGATGGATGGATGAATGATTAGAAAAGGCATGTTGATGCCGGGCGTGGTGGCGCACGCTTGTAATCCCAGTACTTGGGAGGCTGAGACAGGAGGATCGCAGGTTCGTGGCCAGCCTCAGCTACTTAGTGAGGCCCTCCGCAACTTCGTGAGACCCGGTTTCAAAATAAAAGTATAAAAAATAGGGCCGGGGGTATAGCTCGGAGGTAAAATGCCTCTGGGTTCCATCCCTGGTACTGCAAAAAAAAAAAAAAAAAAAAAAGAAAAGGCATGTTGAAATTAATAAGTATAGACAAACTTCCCCTTACTTAAATATATTATACAATTTAACCAAAAAAGGTAGCTCAAATCTTTTTTTTGTGTGTATGTGTGGTCCTAGGTATTGAACCTAGGGGCATTCTACGTCTGAGCTACTCCCCCAGCCCTACTTTATTTTTTATTTGGAAATAGGGTCTTGTTAAGTTGCTGAGAGCCTCACTAAGTTGCTGAGGCTGGCTTTGAACCTGTGAATCTCCTATCTCAGCCTCCCAAGTACTGGGATTATAGGCTTGTACCACCATGCCCAGCTTCAAATCTCTAACTCTGAATAAACCTGATAAAAAATTGTCAGGTGCACAAATATTTGTCTTTGTTGTATCATAAAAGTAAGATATTCTAATATAAAATCATCTTCCCACTCATAATACAAACAGAAAGTTTAAGCATATAATTTCATATTTTGACTGCTTTGGCTTTAGTTTGCTTTGGCTGGGTGACAAAAATTAAAGGAGATTTTAACAGATCAATTTTCTTTTTTCTTCAAAAATCTAAAGAAGAGCCGGGCATGGTGGCGCACACTTGTAATTCCAATACTTGGGAGGCTGAGGCAGGAGGATCGCAGGTTGGTGGCCAGTCTCAGCTTCTTAGTGAAGACCTTAGTGAGACCCTGTTTCATAATAAAGAATAAAAAATAGGGCTGGGAGCGTAGATCACAGGTAGAATGCCCTTGGGTTCAATCCCCAGTTCAAAAAAAAAAAATCTAAAGAAAGTATATCCTGAACAAAGTAATATGTTCAATCCTTTGAGGTGCATAACAGTAAACTACTCCGGTTATTTTGGTAAAAGTAGAATAAATTAGCTTTCAATTTAAAAATTAAACTGAATAAACTTAATCAAGAAATTATATATTTGTTAGGATAGAGGCTAGGTGGGAATAAGATAGATAAAATTATTCCTAGTGTTAAAGCATTTGAGGTTAAAAATGCTAGCATTCAAGCCAGGTGCAGTGGTGTACACCTGCAATCCTAGGACGTGGGAGGCTGAGACAGGAGGATTACAGGTTTGCAGTCAGCCTCAGCAATTTAGCGCGGTTCTCTACAACTTAGTGAGACCCTGTTTCAAAATAAAAATTAAAAAATAGGGCTGGGGTAAAGCTCAGAGGTAGAATGCCTCTGGGTTCGATCCCTAGTACCCTGGCCCCCCACAATGCTAGTGTTCCATTAATCTGATGCTTTTCAACCCAAAGTTTCACAGAAAAATAAAGAAAAAATATGTTATTAGGAACATATAGATGTATACCAAGGTAATTTTTTTTTTGGTGGTACTGGGGATTGAACCCAGGGGCATTCTACCTCTGAGCTACACCCCCAGCCTGATTTTATTTTTTATGCTGAAACAGGTTCTTGTTAAGTTGCTGAGGCTAGTCGTGAACCTGTGATCCTCCTGTCTCAGCCTCCCAAGTATTGGGATTATAAGCATGTGTCACCACACCTGGCTCCAAGATAATTTATAATCTATAATTCTGGAAGAGTTGCTATATTTGTGAAAATCTTTTAAAATAACAGTCCTGGAGATATTGAAAATAAAATCTTCTATTACAAGACCAGGAGTTTTCCTTCTGCAAAGGAGGAATTAAACTAATTGGATAATTTGTATTTGTCACTGAAATAATCTGCAAAATTCCAATTCACAATATAAAAATAAGATAAGTCAGACGTGGTGGCGCACGCTTGTAATCCCAGTACTTGGGAGGCTGAGACAGGAGGATCGCAGGTTTGTGGCCAGCCTCAGCTGCTTAATGAGGCCCTCTGCAACTAAGTGAGACCCTGTTTTAAAACAAAGAATAAAAAATAGGGCTGGGTGTGTAGCTCAGAGGTAGAATGCCCCTGGGTTCAATCCCCAGCACCGCAATAAACAAGTAAATAAATAAATACATAGTAAGTGTTTAGATTAAAATATATAACTATTTTGATTTTTTGTGTGTGATATTGGAGATTGAACATAGGGGGTGGTCCACCTCCAAGCTACACCCCCCCAGTCCTTTACATTTTTTGTTTTGAAACAGCATCTCACTGGGTTGCCAAGGGTCTCCCTATGTTGCTGAAGCTGTTCTCGAACCTGTGATCCTCCTGTCTTACTCTCCAAAGTATTGGGATTACAGGCCTGCACCACCACACCCGGCTAATTATTTTTATTTCTAGAACTTCTGCAAATATTACATCAATAATTAGAAGCATTTTTTTATTGATTTTGGGTTCTAGGATGAACTGAGGACCTACTAAGCTATCCCCTATAGCCCCACAAAATTATGTTTAAATGATAATGTCTTTAAATGAAAACAAATTTGTGGTACATTTTTCTTCCTGATAGCTGAAAATCGAATGTGTATATATAATATTTTACCACCAATGACCAGGTCAGGGTTACCAGTTGGGATTTTTATTAAATGCTTATGTGTTTTGTACTATGATAATCAAGATATTAATGTGAATGAATAGAAAGTTTTGATTTAACATGGTTTGGAGAGCCTCTAGAATCAATTGTCAAAATTTTTTATGAGCGGTCCTAGAGATTGAACCCAGGGGCATTCTACCTCCAAGCTACACCCCCAGCCCTATTTTTTGTTCTTTATTTTGAAACAGGGTCTCACGAAGTTGCAGAGGGCCTCATTAAGCAGCCGAGGCTGGCCGTGAACCCGGATCCTCGGGTCTCAGCCTCCCAATTACTGGGATTACAAGCGTGCGCCACCACGCCCGGTTGTTAATTTTTTGATTGTGACAGAAGTTTCACATTTTCTATTTATTTATTTTTTGCGGTACCAGGGATTGAACGCAGGGGCGTTCTACCTCCATGCTACGCCCCCGGCCCTATTTTTTATACTTTATTTTGAAACCGGGTCTCACGAAGTTGCGGAGGGCCTCACTAAGTAGAGAGAGAGAGAGACAGGGAGAGAGACAGAGAGAGAGAGACAGGGAGAAAGAGAGAGAGAGTGTGCGCACACGTGCGTGCGCGAGCTGAGGCTGGCTGCGAACCCAGATCCTCAGGTCTCCGCCTCCCAAAGTACTGGGATTACAAGCGTGCGCCACCACGCCCGGCACAAGTTTCACATTTTCTTTGGAACCACTAGACATCCTAGTCCCAGAAGTGTAGCTGTAATGCTCTAGAGAGTTTGCCATTTTGCTAACACTGGCACATTCTTTGTATCTACAATCCCACTGAACATATTTACTATATTCTTATTAAATTTTGTTGCAAATCTAACAAAATAGCTTTTGAGTATTCAGGTCATTCTAGCTTATGGGCTTTTTATTTATTTATTTTTGTGTGGTGCTGGGGATTGAGCTTCATGCATCCTAGGCAAGTGCTCTACATTTGAGTAATACCCCAGCCTGCCTATCATCCATCCATCTATCTATCTATCTATCTATCTATCTACCTACCTACCTACCTACCTACTTATCATCCATCCATCCATCCATCCATCCATCCATCCATCCATTTATCCATCCATTTTTTTGTGGTATCAGGGATTGAGCTCTACATTTGAACAATACCCCCAGCCTCCTATCTATCTAATCTATCCTATCTATCTATCTATCTCTCTATCATCTATCTATTATCTATCTATTTTTTTGTGGTACTGGGGATTAAACCCAGGGACATTCTACCTCCAAGCTATACTCCTAGCCCTATTTTTTATTTGATATTGTGAAACAGGGTCTCACTAGGTTACGGATGGCCTCACTAAGTAGCTAAGGCTGGCCTTGAACCTGCAATCTTCCTGTCTCAGCCTCCCATGTACTGGGATGACAAGTGTGTGCCACCATGCCTGGCTACTTACTTTTTATAATTTGTTTGTGAAGACTGTCGTAATCTTCTGTGGCCCCGACTCCACTGATTAATTTCTGGATGTAAAACCACTCTTGCCTTACTTGGCTGGGAAGATGTGCCTTTGTATTTTTTTTTTTTCTTTTTGCGGTACTGGGGATTCAACCCAGGGGCATCCTACCTCCGGGCTACACCCCCAGCTCTATTTTTTATTCTTTATTTTGAAACAGGGCCTCACTAAATTGCTGAGGCTGGCCTCAAACCTGGGATCCTCCTGTCTCAGCCTCCCAAGTTCTGGGATTACAAGCGTGTACCACCACGCCCGGCTGTGTCTTTTTAATATACCAACAAATTCAATTTGCTAATATTATGTTTAGGATTCTTTCATGTTTATTCATCAATGATAGAAGCTTAATTCTTCTGTTTTGTAATGTCTCTGCTATGTTCTGGGGTCCCAACTCAGAGAGTGGAAGGTTTTCCAATTTCTCTCAAATCTCAGTCAGTCTCTGGACTCTTTGTCCTCGCCACCCCTGCAGTCTTTCAAGAATGCCATTGAGCTTTTCAGCCACGTCTTCTGGAACTTGTAGAAGCCCAAAAGAAAAAAGCAATCATAAATGCTGGGTTCTCTCTTTGTGGTTTCCTTCTTTTCCCAGGTCCAAAACCTACAATTCTTTTTTTTTTTTTATGGCACTGGAGACTGAACCCAGGAATGTTCTACCTCCGAGCAAAACTCCAACCCTATTTTTTTTTTTTTAGTGAAACAGGGTCTTACTAAGTTGCAGAGGATAGCCTTGAACTTGTGATCCTCCTGCCTCAACTTCCTGAATAGCTGGGATTACAGGTGTGTACCAATCCCAATAAATAAATAAATGATAACTTGAAGATGATGACATATATTTCCTGATTTACCTATCCTGAAACTTTTTTTTTTGCGGTACTGGGGATTGAACCCAGGGGCATTCTACCTCCGAGCTATACCCCAGTCCTATTTTTTAATTATTTTGAAACAGGGACTCACTAAGTTGCAGAGGGCCTCACTAAGTAGCTGAGGCTGGCCACGAACTCGGATCCTCTGGTCTCAGCCTCTCAAGTACTGGGATTACAAGTATGCGCCACCATGCCCGGCTCTGAAACACTTTCTATAACCTCTATCATTATAACTTTTTTGTTTTTTTGTGGTACTGGGCATTCTTCCTCTGAGCTACACCCCCAGTCCTATTTTTTTGTTTTTTGAATGAGAGTCTCACTTGTAGTGGTGCCATTTGTTGCGGATGGTGTCCATATTGATTGATTGATTAGAAGTCTCTCACAAGAATGACAATGATTCAACATGACAAGATCTGAGGAGGCCGGGGAGGAGAAGAGATATCTCTTCTCTCTCTCCTTCCTTCCATCAGTGTCCCACTTTTATTGGGAGTTATAACCAAAACATTGTAAGAATAATTAATCATAGTAGATAGCAAAGTAGTCATGGGGTGGGCGAGTCAGGGAAAAACATCAAGGTAGTCACAGATGCGTCAGGAAAGGAAAGGATAAACAAGGAAGTTGTCAGGGGCTTTGCTTATCGGTCCACGGCCTTGGAGATTTATCTGCTGCAGAAATCTCCACTTGGGTGGGCAGTTTGTGCCCCTCCCAAACCGGACCGAGATGACCTCAAAGCTGATGACTAACAAGGCCTGCAACACTCACTAGTTTGATGAGTCTCACTACTTGCTAATGCTGTCCTTGAACCTGTGATCCTCCAGTCTCAGCCTGCCAAGTACTGGGATTACTAGTGTGCACCACCACATCCGGCTTCATTATAACTTCTTTAGTCAGATACACCAGTCCCAAGGATTCTATACTCATGCGAACTGTCAAAGAACCCAATATGCCTATTAATCCTATTCAATTGTATAGTCAATGGCATAATGGGCTCTGGATAGCACAATGCACTGCAGTGCTAATTTATTAGCATGTGTTCAATAAAATGAGAGACAGTGATAACAAATCATTTTAAAATAACATTTATCTCATCTCATTATTTTAATTTTCCACAAGAAATCTAAAATTCATTATATATAGTAAGCCTCACCATTTTAAAATTAGATATGTAAAGGGAAAAAAGAAATAAATCCTTACCAGTTTCTCTGCTTCTGTATTCATTTCCCTTAATTTCTTGATATGTTCCTTTTTAATCATGAGAATTTTTGACAATTTAGTCTATAGACAAAGAAGAAACATTTTGGAATAAGTACAGGCATTTAGGTATATCAGTCAAATATCAAATTTCCAATTTTTCACCAGGTGTGGTGGTGCAAGTCTATAATCCAAGTACTTGGATTACAGGAGGATCACAGCTTTGAGGCCAGTCTCAGCAATTTAGTGAGATCCTCAGCAACTTAGCAAGACCATTTCAAAATAAAAAATAAAATAGCGGTGGGGGTGTAGCTCAGAGGTAGAACACCCCTGGGTTCAATTCCCAGTAAAACACACACACACACACACACACACACACACACACACAAACACACAAATAATAACTGCAAACTACTAAAGTGCACATGTTAAAAGCTATAAATTCACACTGATACTTAAAAAAAATTAAACATTTTAAGAGAATGCTAGTAACCAAATTCATTATTTTACAAACTGGGAAGCAAAGATTTATCATCAAACATTTGTCTTTCCTTTCCTATACCATTAGGTAACCAAATAATATGTTAGGGAAAGATTTTCTTTATAGAATGCTTTCTATAAGAAGAATGATAGAAAAAGAAGAGCACTATTTTGCAATCCTAATGAATAAATAGATCTAGGCATTGATAACCAATGGCAGCTACCATCAAAAAATGAGAGAAAATTTTATTGGCCTCCTATCAGAAGAACACAAAACCACCTATAAAAGTACAGCAGTAGCTGGGAAGCTGAGAGAGGAGGATCATAGGTTCAAGGACAGCCTCAGCAACTTAATGAGGCCCATAGCAACTTAGTGAGACCTGTTTCAAAATAAAAAATAAACAAACAAAATTATAAGTGATATGAAAACAAAACAAAGAAGAAAATACAAATCTAACCAAACCTCTAGATCCAATTACTAGTTTGAAATATAAAAGGAGATGAAGCCAGGAGTGGTGGCGCACGCTTGTAATCCCAGTACTTTGGGAGGCGGAGACCAGAGGATCTGGGTTCGCGGCCAGCTTCAGCTCGCACGTGCGCGCGCGCCCTCTCTCTCTCTCCCTCTCTCTCCCTGTCTCTCTCTCTCTCTCTCTACTTAGTGAGGCCCTCCGCAACTTCGTGAGACCCGGTTTCAAAATAAAGGATAAAAAAATAGGGCCGGGGGCGTAGCGCGGAGGTAGAACGCCCCTGCGTTTAATCCCCAGTACTGCAAAAATAAATAAATAAATAAAAGGAGATGAAAATATATGTACACAAAATCCTGCACATAGATGCTTGTGCAGAGCCCTCATTCATAAATGCCAAAACATGGAAGTGAAAGATGACTTTCAGTGGGTGAATGTATACACACGTGGCAGCACATCTATACAGCAACATATTATTCTGTGCTAACACGGAATGAGCTATATCGAGCCACAAAAAGGTATGGAGGAAACTTAAATGTATATTAATAATTGAAAGAAGCCAATCTGAGAAGGAAATATACCATATGATTCCAACTATGAAACATTCTGGAAAAGGCAAATTAGAGCGATAATAAAAAAGATCAGTGGTTGCCAGGGGTCAGGGAAAAGAGATAAAGAGATGGAGTACAAAAGATTTTTAAGACAGTGAAACTACTCTGTATGATACTATAATGGTCGAAACATTTGTCCAAACCATTAAAATGTTCAATACCAAGAGTGAGCCCTAATGCAAACTATGATCTTTGGTCGATAAATGATACATCAATGTAGGTTCATCAACCGTAATAAATACACCTCTCTGATGGGGGATGTTGACAATGAGGGGAGACTATATACTTGTGGGGCAGGGGATATATGGGAAAAATTTGTATCTTCCCCTCAATTTGGCTATGAACCTAAAAGTGCTCTATAATAGTAAAATCTGTTAAATTGAAAATAAACATATAAGCATCACTAAAAATAGTGATATGTTATGCACAGCACAACAGCACTCAGTTTATGACCCCCTTTGCTTTTGGTTCTCTTTGGAAACTTCTCTCTCTCAAGAAACAACAATAAGCCAGGCGTGGTGGCACATGCTTATAATCCCAGTACTTGGGAGGCTGAGACAGGAGGATCCCAGGTTCACGGCCAGCCTCAGCTACTTAGTGAGGCCTCACAACTTAGTGAGACCCTGTTTCAAAATAAAGAATAAAAAATAGGGCTGGGGGTGTAGCTTGGAGGTAGAATGTCCCTGGGTTCAATCCCTAATACTGAAAAAAAAAAAAGAAACAACCAAGCCGGGCGTGGTAGCACACACCTATAATCCTAGTACTCGGGATGCTGAGACAGGAGGATCGCAGGTTCGAGGACACCCTCAGCAAGTAGTGAGGCCCTCTGTAACTTAGTGAGACCCTGTTTCAAAATAAAGAATAAAGCCAGGCGTGGTGGCGCACGCTTGTAATCCCAGTACTTGGGAGGCTGAGACTGGAGGATCCAGGTTTGCGGTCAGCCTCAGCTACTTAGTGAGGCCCTCCACAACTTAGTGAGACCCCGTTCAAAATAAAGAATAAAAATTAGGGCTGGGGGTGTAGCTCGGAGGTAGAATGCCCCTGGGTACAATCCCTGGTACTGCCAAAAAATAAATAAAAAAAAAAATAAAAATAAAGACTAAAAAATAGGGCTGGGGGTGTAGCTCAGAGGTAGAATGTCCCTGGGTTTAATCCCCAGTACCACACACACACACAAAAAAAACATACACACAAAAAACTTATCTACCTTTGGAAGCCAAAAGGTATAAGAAATTTTATACTGCAAGGATAATTAACAATACACGAGCCGGGCGTGGTGGCGCACGCTTGTAATCCCAGTACTTTGGGAGGCGGAGACCGGAGGATCCGGGTTCGCGGCCAGCCTCAGCTGTCTCTCTCTCTCTCTCTCTCTCTACTTAGTGAGGCCCTCCGCAACTTCGTGAGACCCGGTTTCAAAATAAAGTATAAAAAAAATAGGGCCGGGGATGTGGCGCGGAGGTAGAACGCCCCTGCGTTCAATCCCCAGTACCGCAAAAAAAAAAAAAACAAAAAACAATACACGATAAATACAGAATGCTATACACACACAAACCAAAGACGACTTTTCCTCAAAACAGCAACTGTAAAAGGTAAGCCCCATGAATATTTTAATGCATTATGTTATAAACATCTTTATTTATATCTCAGGCCAAAGTAGTTTTAATTTTCAAAAAAGAAAAAGTAAAAAACTAAAACATTATTAGACTATGGTTAACCTAAACTTTATTTTGCAACAGGGTCTCACTAAGTTACGGTACATTGTCCTCGGACCTATGATCCTCCTATCTTAGCTTGCCAAGCAAATAGCTCATTATATATATCTTTTTTGTGGTACTGGGGATTGAACCCAGGGGCATTCTACCTCCGAGCTACACCCCGGCCCTATTTTTTATCCTTTATTTTGAAACTGGGTCTCACGAAGTTGCGGAGGGCCTAATGAGACAGGAGGATCCCAGGTTTGAAGCCAGCCTCGGTAACTTAGCGAGAGACTGTTTCCAAATAAGAATAAAATCGGGTTGGGGGTATAACTTGGAGGTAGAATGCCTCTGGGTTCAATTCCTATTACCAAAAAAAAAAAAAAGAAAAGATTAAGCTTGGTGTGGTGGTGCATGCTTGTAATCCCCAGTACTTGGGAGGCTAAAACCGGAGGATCCGGGTTCGCAGCCAGCCTCAGCTACTTAGTGAGGCCCTCCACAATTTAGTGAGACCTTGTTTCAAAATAAAGAATAAAAAATAAGGCTGGGGGTGTAGCCCAGATGTAGAATGCCCCTGGGTTAATCCCCAGTAACACACACACACACACACACACACACACACACACAAAGAGATTAGACTATTCAAGAAGATTGATTGTTTCATATAATACTTCCATACTTACTTCAATTTAGAATTAGATTTTTCTTTTTTGGCAGAACTGGGATTGAACCCAGGGGCACTCTACCACTGAGTTATATCCACATCCCTTTTTACTTTTTATTTTGAGTCAAGGCCTTGCTAAATTGCTAAAACTGGCCTCTGATTTGCAATCCTCCTGCCTCACACTCACGGGTCTTTGGGATTCCAGGCAGTGCCACTGTGCCTGGCTTAGATTTAGATCTTTAGTGTCTAACTCCTAAGTACTGAGCAAGTGAATAGCTGTTTCTAGTCTCAGAAGAGAAATAAAAGTTCAATAAGAAAGACCTCTAAGTCATTTTTGGCTGTTAAAACTTTTGTTTTCAATTTTGTTGGAAATAGCAGAGTCCTTAAAACCTATGTAATGATAAAAGAACAATATGTAAAAATATTTTTCCCTAGAAATTTTTCAATATTAATAACACAAAAGACAATAATTGAGTTTTTAAACAAATAGCAAGATATTCAGAGCAATTCTTACCACTTGGATAAGGAATTCTACTGGAAAACCACCTAACGTTTCAGTGTCAGAGCCGGGAATTTTACTTCTCCAAGATGTCTGTCCTAATAAAGGATCATTATCCTATCAGAACAGAAGGGGATTAATCATTGACTGCTCAAAAGAAAATTCTATCATAATTGATATTATAGTAAAATCAAACAGGAAGGAAAATGTTTCCAGAGTTGAAACAATTATGTGCTTATTTCATTTAATATTTGACAACTCAAAACAATATGGGTAACAAGTTACTGTAATAGATGTGCATTTCATAAGAACATAGTTCATATTCATAATATTCAATTAAATTACTGATGGAATTTCTAAAGTATTACTTACTGTAATTGGGGACTGGAGAGGAGGAGTATATTGTAACCGTGGGGGGGTCATAAAAAACCGAGAAGGCCGCTGTTTTTGTCCAAAGGCAGCAATTGGCATTGTCTCGTGAGGCTCATTACTCTTTGGGAAAAGAGAATAACACACAAAAGTTGGAGAAATTTACCCATCATTTAACCCTTATAAATATTATATATATTTCAGCTTGAGATATATACTCACTCTCAGTCTATGATTTGTGATACTATACATTCTACAAATATAAAAGGTTAGAACTTAATTGAAGAATGAAAATACTATTTTGCTGCTAAAACTTTGGTTAAACCCACAAAAGAGAATTAAAACAAGATCAAAGGATCAGAACGGTTCAGAAAATGAATGATTAACATTAAAGTGTCCTATGGCTACCTTTGGTTGCATTTTGACTATCAAAACATACTCTACTACAATTGAAGTCAACTCTTATGTAGGCAGGAAGAAATTTTCAGGTGATCTCCTAATGAAAATTATATTAATGAAACAAAAAAGCAACTTTCCTTTTTTTTTTTTTTGCGGTACCGGGGATTGAACGCAGGGGCGTTCTACCTCCACGCTACGCCCCCGGCCCTATTTTTTATACTGTATTTTGAAACCAGGTCTCACGAAGTTGCGGAGGGCCTCGCTAAGGAGAGAGAGAGAGAGAGAGAGAAAGAGAGAGAGAGAGAGAGAGAGAGACAGGGAGAGAGAGAGAGAGAGAGAGAGAGCTGAGGCTGGCCACGAACCCGGATCCTCCGGTCTCCGCCTCCCAAAGTACTGGGATTACAAGCGTGCGCCACCACGCCCAGCGTGCAACTTTCCTTTTTTGAAAGAGAGGTTTGAAGAGTTCATCTTCAATGCCAAAACTTAAGAGTGTATACTTTGCTCTGTATTTAGTACAAATTTTCCTTCTCCTCTATAGCTCCTCTCTAAATGGGATGTTTAATAAGGAAACTTGTAATAAACAGAAAGTTGTAGCTTTTTTGTGTGTGTGTGTGTGTGGTACCGGGGATTGAACACAGGGGCGTTCTACCTTCGCGCTATGCCCCGGCCCTATTTTTTCTATGCTTTATTTTTGAAACCGGGTCTCACGAAGTTGCGGAGGGCCTCACTAGGTAGAGAGAGAGAGAGAGAGAGAGAGAGAGACAGACAGACAGACAGAGAGAGAGAGGAGAGAAGAGAGAGAGAGAACGATCGATCGATCGATTGTGCGTGCGCGCGTGAGAGAGAGACAGACAGAGAGAGAGAGAGAGAGAGGAGAGGAGAGAAGAGAGAGAGAGAACGATCGATCGATCGATCAATCGTGAGCGCGCACATGCGCGCTGAGGCTGGCCGCAAACCCAGATCCTCCGGTCTCCGCCTCCCAAAGTACTGGGATTACAAGTGTGCGCCACCACGCTCGGCCAAGTTGTAGCTTTTTTTGTGTGTGTGATATTAGGGATTGAACCCAGGGGCATTCTACCTCTGAGCTACATCTCCAGCACATTTTATTTATTTTTTATTTGGAAACAGGGTCTTACCAAGTTGCTGAGAGCCTCACCAAGTTGCTGAGGCTGGCTTCGAACCTGTGATCTCCTGTCTCAGCCTCCCAAGTATTGGGATTACAGGCATGTGCCACCACGCCTGGCTGAAAGTTGTAGTTTTTTAAAAGTATCTATCAGAAAAAAAAGATTCTTCTATTTTTGCTTTAAGGAGATAAAGAAATTTTTTAGTTTTAATTATAAGTGCACAATCTTTAAAAATCAAGTTTGTAACAGTTGAATGTGGTGGCACACATCTGTAATCCCAGAAACTCAGAAGAATGAAGTAGGAGGATTGCAAGTTCGAAGCCAGCCTCAGGAAGACCCTATTTCAAATAAAAAAGGGTGGGGGCTGGGGATGTAGCTCAGTAATAAAGCACTCCTGGGTTTAATCCCAAATACTGGAAAAAAAATCAAGTTTATAACAAAGAAATGAACAAAGAGAGGCTAAAAGTAAACAACTAAATTCCCATTGTGCCGGGCGTGGTGGCGCGCGCTTGTAATCCCAGTACTTGGGAAGTGGAGACCATAGGATCTGGGTTCGTGGCCAGCCTTCACTACTTAGTGAGGCCCTCCGCAACTTCGTGAGACCCAGTTTCAAAATAAAGTATAAAAAATAGGGCCGGGGGTGCAGCTCGGAGGTAAAACGCCCCTGGGTTCCATCCCCGGTACCGCAAAAAAAAAAAAAATTCCCATTGTGCTTAGAGGAAAACTATTTTTTTAATAAAAAAACTCATTATTCATGGGGGGAGTACTGGGGATTAAACTGAGAGGCATTCTACCACTGAGCTACACCCCCAGCACTTTTTTAAAATTTATTTTGATACAGTGTCTCGCTAAATTGAGGAGGCTGTCCTTGAATTTATAATCCTCTTGCTTCAGTCTCCCTAGTCACTGTGATTAGAAACATGTGCTACTACTTCTGGCACATTACTCATTTTTAAAAACCTGTCTCAAGCCAGGTGTGATGGAGCATGCCTGTAATCCAAGTACTTGGAAGCCTGAGACAGAGAATCATAGGTTTGAGGACAGCCTCAGCAAACCAGCGAGACCCTATTTCAAAAAATAAAAAGGGTTGGGGGTATAGCTCGAAGTTAGAATGTCCCTGGGCTTAATCTCCAGTACTACAAAAACAACAAAACAACAAACAAACAAACTTTCATAGAGACTGAGATAGGAGGATTGCAAGCTCAAGGCCAGCCTGGGCAATTTAGTGAGACCCTGTCTGAACAAAAAAGAAAAAAAGATAAAAAAAGGTCTGGGTATGGTGTAACTCAGTGGTACAGCACCCCTGGGTCAATCCCTAGTACTACAAACAAACAAACAAATGAACAAACAGCTATCTTAGATTGCAGAGGTACCTTAGTTCTTAAATTTATTTAACTTATTAGAAAGGCGTATAGGGCTGGGGATGTTGTTCCGTGGTAGAGTACACGCTTAGCATGCACAAAAGCCTTGGGTTCTATTCCAGCACCACAGACATAAATGGCGTGTAATTTTCCTGAAATTGATAAATCAAGCATGATCAGCCAGGCGTGGTGGCGCATAACTGTAATCCCAGTACTTGGGAAGCTGAGACAGGAGGATCACAGATTAGAAGCCAGCCTCAGCAATTTAGTGAAGGTTTCAGTAGTCTAGTGAGACCATATTTTCAAATAAGAAATAAAATCAGGCTGCAGGTATAGCTCGGAGATAGAATGCTCCCAGATTCAATCCCCAGTACCATACATACAACACACAAAAAGAATGATCATAAAGCCTAGCGTGGTGGTGCACACCTGTAATCCCAGTACTTGGGAGGCTGAGACAGGAGGATCATGGGTTTGAGGCCAGCTTCAGTAACTTATTGAGACCCTGTTTCAAAAAATAAAAAATAGGGCCGGGCGTGGTGGCGCATGCTTGTAATCCCAGTACTTTGGGAGGCATAGACCGGAGGATCCGGGTTCGCGGCCAGCCTCAGCTCTCTCTCTCTTTCTCTCCCTGTCTCTCTCTCTCTCTCTCTACCTAGTGAGGCCCTCCACAACTTCGTGAGACCTGGTTTCAAAATAAAGTATAAAAAATAGGGCCGGGGGTGTAGCGCGGAGGTAGAACGCCCCTGGGTTCAATCCCTGGTACTGCAAAAAGTAAAATAAAAAATAAGTCAGGCGTGGTGGTGCATGCTTGTAATTCCAGTACTTGGGAGACTGAGACAGGAGGGTTGCAGGTTCGAAGCCAGCCTCAGCAACTCAGCGAGGCCCTCTGCAACATAGTTAGACCCTGTTTCCAAATAAAAAATAAAAGAGGTCTGGGTTGTAGCCCAGAGGTAGAAGGCCCCTGGGTTCCACCCCTAGTACCACCAAACAAACAAACAAACAAACAAACAAGGGCTGGGGGGTGTAGCTTGGAGGTAGGATGCCTCTGGGTTCAATACCCAGTACCACAAGTAAAAAAACTGATGAAATAATGGCCCAGTATTTTAGTGGAGTGTATTAAAACTTTAAAATATCTGGATTTTAGTCCCAGACTGACAGAAAAACAATTCTTTGCTTTCAATTAATTGCTCAATGTACTTATGTCTCAGTTTCATTATGCAAAAAGTGATGGTAATTAACACCCACCCAGCATAACTACGAGAATAAAATGAGAACAAATCTCAAAGTGCAAGATGCTATGGTGTTTTACAAGCACTTTGCAGGAGGACTCTCTCCTTCAGTAGCTGGGATGAAGATGCTGTGTAGCTTCTTGCTCGAGTTCATTAGTCAGGAGCAATCAGTGCTGCTACAATCAAGTACAGTGTGGGCAAAGCACAACAGAGGGGTCCTAGCTTCTTGAAAATGAAAGACTGAAGTACAGTTCTATTCCAGGGGTCTAGCAAACAGGCTTGGGAACCCCTAAGGGTATCTTCCTCTATGAACTAAAGCCTTAATTCTATCATAAAATAAAATTTCTAAGAAATGCTACACAGCATATTTAATAGACATAAAACACAAATGTATTATAAAATACTACTCACAAGAACTTCATAGTCAGGGATGGTATGCGTCCCAAGCCCTGTCCTATCAAATGTTACTCTGTAAGTAGCATTGCAGGTATCCACAGCATCTATCTGTCCAGTGAACAGACCATCATGAACACCACGCAATCGTGCTGAGGAAAGAAAGAACAAAGGCGTTATCATGTTTCAGAGATCCAAAGAATTTTCAAGTATAAAACTATTCCAAGCATGAAATTTAAACCATAAAATGTATAGTGGTGTTGTTTATTAGTTTCAACCCAAGCATGCACTTTTATTTTAGGTTTAAAGAAACAACAAAAGTTGACTTTTTTTTTTTGGTTTTTTGGTGGTACTAGAGAATGAACCCGGAGTTGGGGGTAGCACGCTAACCCCCAGCCCTTTTTATTTTTTTGCAGTACTGGGGATTGAACCCAGGGGCATTATACCTCCAAGCTACACCCCCACCCCAGCCCTATTTTATTTTGAAACAGGGTCTCACTAAGTGGCCGAGGGCCTCACTAAGTAGCTGATGCTGTCTGTGAACCTGCGATCCTCCTATCTCAGCCTCCCAAGTATTGGGATTACAAGCATGCGCCACCAGGCCTGGCAACCTTTTTATTTTTTATTATGAGACAGGCTTTTGCTAAGTTGCCAAGGCTGGCCTGGAAGCTCTAAATCTTCTGTCTCAGCCTTCCAAGTACTGGGATTATAGGCATATGCCACCAAGCCTGGGAAAAAGGTTTTTTTGAAACAAAAAATAAATTTACAAATGATGATCCTTAATTTGGTACATGAATGAAATCATATAGCTACCAAATAAAAGGAAAATATTTAAAAGTCATCTGGAGTTTAAACCCCTAGAAAGCCAACAAAATAACTGGCCATCATACTCATAAATGAAACACTAAGAGTAGTTCACTTGGTGGTGCACACTTGTAATTCCAGCTACTTGGGAGGATGAGGCAGGGGGATCACAAATTCAAGGCCAGCCTGAGCAATGTAGTAAGATCTTGTCTCTAAACAAAATAAAAAGGGCTAGGGATATAGCTCAGTGATAAAGTGGTTACCTACCATGTGTGAGACCCTGGGTTCCATCCTCAGTACAACAAAGAAGCTGGGGGGAAAGGCAGGGAGGAGACAACAGGGGTGCTGTAGAGAAAAGAATACAGCAGGCCAGAGACTGCTATTCTAAAAAAGGCCTGCCTGGAGCCGGGCAGGTTTGTGGCCAGCCTCAGCTGCTTAGTGAGGCCCTCTGCAACTTAGTGAGACCCTGTTTCAAAATAAACAATAAAAAATAGGGCTGAGGGTGTAGCTTGGAGGTAGAATGCCCATGGGTTCAATCCCCAGTACTGCAAATAAATAAATAAGTAAATAAATAAATAAAATAGGGCTGGGGGTGTAGTTCAGAGGTAGAATGCCCCTGGGTTCAATCCTCAATCCTCATATATCTCTCTCTCTCTCTCTCTCTCTCTCACACACACACACACACACACACACACACACACACACACACAAACGCACATGCGCGCATGCCTGCCTGTAAGGTTGGCCCTTGGCTGGCATCTGGGGATGTAGATTTTTGGAGTATTCCCACTGTTCCCTATTAAAAAAAACGGTTTACACCGGGAGTGGTGGCGCATGCTTGTAATCCCAGTACTTGGGAGGCGGAGACCGGAGGATCCGGGTTTGCGGCCAGCCTCAGCTACTCCGCAACTTCGTGAGACCCGGTTTCAAAATAAAGTATAAAAAATGGGGCCGGGGGTGTAGCGCGGAGGTAGAACGCCCCTGGGTTCAATCCCTGGTACTGCAAAAAAAAAAAAAAAAAAAGTGGTTTACTATGTCTACATTGTTTCTGTAGATAAATGGTTTATGCTGAACACTTGCTTTCCTTCTGGGAGTCTAGAATTTCAGTATGTGCTAGGCAGAAGGTGCCTAGCCCCGATAAAAACTCTGGGCCCTGGATCTCTAATAAGCTTCCCTGGTCCACAACTCTTGACAAGTCTCATGACAACTTGTTTCTGAAGGAATTAAGAAAGTCCTTTGTGAATGTCAGAAGAGGACTCTTGGAAGCATGCACTTGGTTTCCTCTGGACTTTGCCCCAGGCACCTTTTACTTTACTAATTTTGCTTTGTATCCTTTGATGTAATAAATCTTAGCCATAAGTATAAGCAACTTAGTGAGACCCTGTTTCAAAATAAAGAATAAAAAATAGGGCTGGGGGTGTAGCCCGGAGGTAGAATGCCCCTGGGTTCAATCCTCAGTACCTTTATTTTTTATTTATTTATTATTAATTAATTAATTAATTTATTTATTTATTTTTGCGGTACCGGGGATTGAACGCAGGGGCATTCTACCTCCGCGCTACACCCCCGGCCCTATTTTTTATACTTTATTTTGAAACCGGGTCTCACGAAGTTTCGGAGGGCCTCACTAAGGACAGAGAGAGAGAGACAGAGAGAGAGCTGAGGCTGGCTGTGAACCCGGATCCTCCGGTCTCCGCCTCCCAAAGTACTGGGATTACAAGCGTGCGCCACCACGCCCGGCCTCAGTACCTTTAAAAAAAAAAAAAGAAGTAGAATGCCCCTGGGTTCAATGGAAGGAAGGGGGGAAAACAGCCAGTGCTTCAGTTTACAAGTGGGAGCGCTAGTGGCCTTTCTGCATGAGGTTATTCACACCAGCAATATGGATGCATGAGGTTATTCCTCAGCATCAATATCGATGGTGAAAATGATTTTAATGGTGCAGGGCTGGTCAAGAAAACCAGTAGTGCTGTTGTCAGAAGCAACAGATTGGATGTGGACCAGTGGGTAAAAAATTGATCCTACCAGTTAAAAGTGGTATACTTGATCAGAAAAGAACAGGAGAAACTCACAGCTCTGCAAACCCAACCTGTAGCACCAGCTGAAATGAGTGCAGATTAGCCAGAACTTAAACAGGGAAAACCTGGAAACGAGGGAATCAAAAAAGGGTTGAAATCTCTCTCACTCATCACTGGCTAAGGGAAAAACAATGCAAACGGGCAGAGAAGACCCAATAGTTTGGCAAAAAATAAAAGCTAAGGGATGACTTAAAAACTGGCAGCAATTTTGTGTACATTCCCCACCCTACACACAAATCAAACCAAGGCCTTTCAAGCTCAAGATATTTGAGCGTTAATAACCTCTGCGCAAATCAGTGGCTGACCAGGTTGAGCGGGCCCCAGGGCCATCCCTATGACGCCAGGCTTAAAATATATAACGAAATGGAAAGACATCAGTAGTTGCATAGGAAAGTTACTAAAGCAATTCCAAGAAATGAAAAGTTATTTCCACATTTTTATCAGATTATCTGTGGATGACATTTATTTCCCTCTCCCACAGATCTATATTTGAAGTATAGGGCAGGTTCCCCTTATATCACAGGAATATCTATCTGTTCAAGTGTGATGAAATTCTATTAAGTATTACTTAACTGTTCCAAAGACATTAAAAATATTTTTTTTAAAAAAAGTTTTCACGCCAGGTGTGGTGGCGCACGCTTGTAATCCCAGTACTTGGGAGGCTGAGACAGGAGGATCACAGGTTTGTGGCCAGCCTCAGCTATTTAGTGAGGCCCTTCGCAACTTAGTGAGACCCTGTTTCAAAAATAAAGAATAGAAAATAGGGCCAGGGGTGTAGCTCGGAGATAGAATACCCCTGGGTTCAATGCCCAGTACCACTAAAAAAATAAAAAGCATATACTAAGTAGGCTGAACATATATACTGCTTAGGTCAAGGATAGTATCCATTTAATTTCGAGAGAGGGTCTCCCCAAGTTGCCGAGGCTGGCCCTGAAATTGTGATCCTCCTGTCTCAGCATCCCAAGTAGCTGGGATTACAGGTGTGTGTCACTGTGCCCAGCTAAGTCCAGTCAGTTTTTACCTGCCTGACTCTTGTTCCTATTGTAAAATCCCTAATGTAGTTACTTTTTTATTCCTTTTGTTAATTTTTTTTGAGAAAGAATCTACTACTCTTAGTATATTTAAAAAAAGATTTTCCCAGGAAGGAACGTAGAATTGTCTCTTTTTCTTTTTAGGTAAAATATATATACAGTGAAATGAAAATTTAAGTGTGTAATTCCATAAGCTTCAACTAATAAATATATCCATGAAAAACACACCCCTACCATGTCACAGAATGGCAATCAGTCCAGAAGATTCCTCCTTTCTAGTCAAGACCCCTTCCAAAAGCAAGCACTTTTCTGATGAGTTTTTATACCATAGATTGGTTCTGCCTCTTTTCTAACTCAGAAGTGGAAGCCTACAATGCATACACTGTATGCATTGTTTAGTATTCAGCATCTTTTGCTCAGCATAATGTAAGTAGTTAATTTCTTTTTACTGTTGAGTTGCATTTCATTTTAAGAAATACATTTTGTTTATCTAGTCTCTTGTTATTGGGTTGATTCCACATGGTTTTGATTAATAAGATAATGAACAACTGGGCATGGTAGTGCCTGCCTGTAATACTAGTACTTAGGAGGCCAAGACGGGAGGATCACAGGTTTCAAGCCAGCCTTAGCAATTTAGCGAAACTCTCAGCAGCCAAGAAAGGCCCTGTTTCAAAAAACAAAACAAAACAAAAAAGGGCTGGGGGTAAAGTTTAGAGGTAGAAGGCTCCTGGGTTCAATCCCCAGTACGAAATTATTATGTGGACAGTGTTTTTACTTCTCTTAGGTAAACAGTTTGGAGCAGAACTGCTAGAGCATAGGGCAGGAGTTTAATTTTATAAAAAAACTGCCATACTTTTTTCAAATGTGGTATATCATTTTACAATCTCACCAATAATGTTCAGGAATTGTGGAAGATCCTTATCTTTGCCAATATTCGATGTTATCAGTTGTTTCCATTTCAGCCTAATGCTAATGATGTTGAATTACTTTTTCATGTGCTAATAAGGGTAGTCGTAGATCTTCCTTTGGGAAAAATCAAATGTCTATTCAGCATTTTGTCTATGTTTTAAAATCGGATTGTCTTTTTTATTACTAATTTATAAACTTCTTTGTATTTTCTAGTATAAGTACTTTTTCAGTATATGTCTTCCCGAGTTTGTGGTTTGCCTATTATTTTTCCCCTAGTGGTACCTTTTATTTATTTATCATTATTATTTTCTTTGTGGTACTAGGGATGGAACCCAGGGGCATTCTACCTCCGAGCTACACCCCCAGCCCTATTTTTTATTCTTTATTTTGAAACAAGGTTTCACTAAGTTGGGGGGGGCCCTCACTAAGTTGCTGAGGCTGTCCTCGAATCTGCAATCCTCCTGTCTCAGCCTCCCAAGTACTGGGATGACAAGCTTGGGCCACCATGCCCGGCTAATGGTATCTTTTTTAATTTTTATTTTTTTTCAGTACTGGGGATTGAACCCAGGGGTATTCTACCTCTGAGCTCCACCCCCAGTCTCATTTTTTATTCTTTATTTTGAAACAGGGTCTCACTAAGTTGCAGAGGGCCTCACTAAGTAGCTGAGGCTGCCACGAACCTGGATCCTCCAGTCTCAGCCTCCCAAGTACTGGGATTACAAGTGTGCGCCACCACACCCAGCTAAAAATTTCAAGTTTAAACAATGCATAGCTACACTTTTTTTTTGGTGGCACTGGGGATTGAACCCAGTGCCACCCAGGGGACCCAGGGGCTTTCTACCTCGGAGCTACACCTCCAGTCCTATTTTATTTTATTTTATTTTATTTGGAAACAGGGTCTCTCTAGGTTGATGAGAGTTACTACTTGCTGAGAATGTCCCCAAACCTGCAATCCTCCTGTCTCAATCTCCCAAGTACTGGGATTACAAGTGTGCACCACCACACCTGGCTATAGCTATACTTATTACAATGAATTTTATTTTTTTAAAATTTTTATTGTTATTGTACTAGAGATAGAACCCAGGGGCCTTCTATCTCCAGGCTACACCCCGAGACCTATTTTATATTTTTTATTTGGAAACAGGGCCTCACTAAGTTGCTGAGAGCCTCACTAAGTAGCTGAGGCTGGCTTTGAACCTGCCATCCTCCAGTCTCAGTGTCCCAAGTACTGGGATTACAAGCATGTACCACCATACCCGGCTTCCAGTAAATTTTAAATTTCATCTTCACAGCAGTTTGCTTTAGTTTATACTGTAGGACATATTACTTTGAACCAGCATACTTTTCTAATTACTTAAAAATATATATTTCACATATGAAGAAAGAGATATGACTACAGTAAGTTAAAGCAGAACTACAGTTGAGCTTTCTAAATCTCTAGTGGAAATTATCTTGGCTAGAAACTGTGTAAGCCACAACAGTGATAAACTTAGCTTCACTTACCTGTAACTTTAGTTCCAATGACCAAGGGTAAAGGGATTTCATCCGGGAGATCTTTGAATTGTGAAACATCTGCAACTTTCCTTTGTTGTAAGAGCCTTATTTTCTGCCGTTTTTGTTTTAATGCTGATCTCTCTTCCTCAAAAAATGCAGAAGAACATCTAGAATAAATTATAAAAATCATATAAATGGAAAACTTTCCTACACAGAAGCTGAAAATCTGACCATCCATCTCATTACTTCCTTTTCATTCTTCTGAATACGAATATTTAAATATGGGGTTGTAGAAATTGTTTCTCTGTAAATTACTTTATTTATTTATTTATTTATTTTTGTGGTACTGGGGATTGAACCCAGGGGCATTCTACCTCTGAGCTACACCCCCGGCCCTATTTTTTATCCTTTATTTTGAAACTGGGTCTTGCTAAGTAGTGGAGGGCCTCACTAAGTAGTTGAGGCTGGCCACTAACCCGGATCCTCAGTCTCAGCCTCCCAAGTACTGGGATTACAAGTGTGCGCCACCACGCCCAGCTCTTTTTTTTTTTTTTAAAGAACAGAAAGCCCAGCGTGGTGGCGCATGTTTGTAATCCCAGTACTTGGGAGGCTGAGACTGAGGATCCGGGTTAGTGGCCAGCCTCAAGTCGAACCAGATACACACCTACAACGGCGGCGACTGCAAAGGGTGGGACGCTAGCCTCAGCCCCCGCAAAGAAAGCTATGTGGAGAGACAAAGATGAGGCAGACAGGCACAGGAGTACCCCAACACCGAGAAAACGAGCGGGTGAAACACGGCACCCCTGGAGTAGCCTAGCACCGGTGCAGAACACCCCAGCACTGATGATATGGACAGACGTGGCATGGTCCCCCGGAGCCGCCCAACGAAAACACAGGTGACTGAGATAAAGGGAGGCAGCGTGTCGCTGGCACTCCGAAACTCGGAACTCGGCCAGTGGGAAGACGGCTTCTTAACAAGAAAAGTGGGGCAGCCAAAACTCAACAAAACAAAGAGAGCCAAAGAGCAGCGGAGTGCGAGGCAGCAACAGAGCGGGGGCTAAACAGAGCTCCACGCATTTCACCTGGTAAGTGGAGAGCAAAGGCGAAGGCGACATACACCATGACTCCCAGAGACCAACAGCAAAGAGACAGCAGATCTTTGTAAAACCAACAGCTATAGACCACCATTGAAACTGATCAACTCTGGAACATGATGAAGCCCAAGTCAATCCAGACCCGCACCTACAACCACGATGGTTTCAAGAGGTGGGCCGTGAGCCTCTGTTCCTGCAACAAGTGCGATGAGGAGAGACAAAGAAGAGGTGGCCATACACAGGAGCAGCCCAACTCTGAGAACACCAGCCGTTGAGCCATGGCCCCCCATGAGCAGCCCAACGCCATCCTGGAACACTCCAGAACTAAGGACATAGGTAGATGAGACATGCGCCCCCCCCCCGCCCCACCCAGCACTGAGAACACAGATGGGTCAGCCCCTGGCCCCACCCCCAGAGACCCCCACGCTGGGGATGTGGGGCGGGTGAACCCTTGGCCCCGCCCCCAGAAACCCCCCTACACTGGGGACATGAGGTGAGCGAACCCACAGCCCCGCCCCCAGAGAACCCCTCCCCCGCCCTGGGGATGTGGGGCAGGAGAAGTGGGGCGGGTGAGCCCTCAGCAGCCCCCTAGACCTTCCCCTGCACTGGGGATGGGGGGCGGGCGAGCCCTTGGCCCCACCCCAGAGAACCCCTCCCCCCGGCGCTGGGGATGCGGGGCAGGCAAGCCCTCGGCCCCACCCCCAGAGGCCCCTGGTGCTGGGGACGCTGGGGCAGGCAAGCCCCCGTCCCGCCCAGGAGTACCCCAATACTTTGGTCACAGGAGGATGAGCCACGACCCTACACAAGAGGGACTCCAGACAAAGAGAGAAAACCTCAGATGAGCGAAGAAGGTGAACTAACTGGGGGAGACAGGAGGGAAGGAGAGGGAAACAAACTGGTGCACGGGATGGACTTACACAAAGATATCAAAGTCAACTACTATGCTGAAAACGGGAAGGAAGGAGGGGGAGGCGGGGGGGGGTGGGAATTGGGGGAGGGCTAATTGACCGATGAGTGCACGTATATGTCAACCACCCTGAAATCCTTCAAGATGTATGATTGCAACGCACTAATAAAATAAAATAATAAAGAGCCGGGCGTGGTGGTGCACGCTTGTAATCTCAGTACTTGGGAGGCGGAGACCGGAGGATCTGGGTTTGCGGCCAGCCTCAGCTACTTAGTGACGCCCTCCCGCAACTTTGTGAGACCCGGTTTCAGTAAAGGATAAAAAATAGGGCTGAGGGTGTAGCTCGGAGGTAGAATGCCCCTGGGTTCAATCCCTGGTACCGCCAAAAAAATAAAAATAAATAAAAAAATAAAATAAAATAAAATAATAAAAAAATAAAAATAAAAATAAAAATAGGGTTGGGGGTGTAGCTCTAGGTAGAATGCCCCTGGGTTCAATCTCCAGTACCACAATAAATAAATATATAAACCAACCAACCAACCAACCAACAAATAAATAAATAAATAAAATAGGGCTGGGTGTGTGGCTCAAAGGGAAAATGCCTCTGGATTCAATCCCCACTACCAGGGGGGGAAAATGTATTGTTTAGTACTATCAATTTAGAAAAAGTTTAAAAAAATCAACATAATAATATAATATCAGCTATTTATTGATTTTATTTTAAATAAAAACATTATTTTTACCTCCGTGGTTTTCCCATAAGGCGCCTGATTTTTCCCCACTCTACTCTGGTTAATTTTCTTGTCTTCAAATTAGGAAAAGATTCCTTTAGACATACACAGAAGTCATTATCACCTTCAAAAAGTGGTCTGTAAAATAAAAATGGTATTTTATTAACATGTAAAATGTTATTTTCTTAAAAGACATAAAATTCAAAATATACACATTCCAACTTTCCTTATTTATTTATTTATTTTTTTTGCGGTACTAGAATTGAACCCAGAGGCATTCTACCTTTGAGCTACACCCCAGTCCTATTTTTTTATTCTTTATTTTGAAACCGGGTCTCACGAAGTTGTGGAGGGCCTCACTAAGTAGCTGAGGCTGGCCGCGAACTCGAATCCTCCGGTCTCAGCCTCCCAAGTACTGGGATTACAAGCTTGCGCCACCACGCCTGGCTCCACATTCCAACTTTCTACACCACAATAATCACAAAATGTCAAACTTTCTCTTCTATCCCATATATAGACAAAATAAGCATAAATTCAAAGTGCTAAAACTAAATCCTTGGCATTATGAAACAACTACTGTGTTAGTTACTTGGGAAATACTCTCTGTGCTTGAGAGTCTAGGAGATAGTGATTTTTGTTCAATCTCCTATATGGGTATATTTTTTTGTGATGCTGTCCTGGTCCTGGCATCACACCTAATAAAAGACAAACAATAATGTTACCTACAAAGTTTCTTTGTCCCAAAGGTAAAGCCATCAACAAGGAGTCCTCTTTGGGATTAAACCAGTCTTAGAACACCAGAGGACTCTGGAGGATTAGATTAGTTTTGGGGAGTCCCAAAACAACTCAGATCACACTAGAAGACATTGAAAGCTTTCTTAGGCCGAGGGAAAATTGTGGAAAAAATAAAACAATTCTATGGCTGGGCATGGTGGTACATGCCTGTAATCCCAGTACTTGGTAGGCTGAGAGAGGAGGATCGCAGGATCGATGCCAGCCTCAGCAATTTAGCAAGACTCTCAAAATAAAAAATAAAATAGGACTGGGGGTGTAGCTCAGAGGTAGAAAGCCCCTGGGTCCAATCCCTAGTACCACAATAAAATACAAAATTAAAAAAACAATTCCATTCATGAGTTTGGAAAAGCAGGAATCCAATCTTAACAATGATACATAAACGCGTTGGGTTCAAATATGAAGAGCCATAAGATTCACAAGCCTCGGAGTATATAACTAGTTTGGAAAATAGAAGGGAAGTGAAGATAAACACCCAGCAAAATAAGCAACAATAACTGCCATACAAGGATGGATCAGAAATCAGAATTTTTCCTCCAAGCTACACCCCCAGCCCTATTTTTTATTCTTTATTTTGAAACAGGGTCTCACTAAGTTGCAGAGGGCCTCACTAAGTAGCTGAGGCTGGCTGCGAACCCGGATCCTCCTGCCTCAGCCTCCCAAGTACTAGGATTACAAGTGTGCACCACCATACCCGGCTAACACTTAAAATCTTAAGATTTAAGCCGGGTGTGGTGGTGCGCGCCTGTAATTCCAATACTTGAGAGGCTGAGACAAGAGGATAGCAGGTTCGTGCCAACCTTACCAACATAGTGAGATTCCCAGTACTGCAAAAAAAAAAAAAAATCTTAAGATTTAGCTGGGTGTGATGGCAGTGCTTGAGAGGCTGAGACAGGAGAATCACAGGTTTGAAGCCAGCCTTTGTGTGAGGCTATCAGCAACTTAGCATGACCCTGGTTCAAAATAAAAAATAACGAATAGGAAGCCGGGCGTGGTGGCGCACGCTTGTAATCCCAGTACTTTGGGAGGCGGAGACCGGAGGATCCTGGTTCGCGGCCAGCCTCAGCTTTCTCTCTCTCTCTCTCTCTCTCTCTCTCTCTCTCT
>PVJS01021575.1:0-31364 GCA_004027185.1 Glis glis
ATACTCGGTCTCCGAGGCGCAGATGCACACGTGCTCTGGGTCTCAGGGGCGTCGCTGGAGGTTGCTTGGGCTCTGATGAGCAGTGCTGTGTATCTCGCACAGGCCCTGGGGGGTGCAAGCTCTGGGTATCAGGTGGTAGTGCCTGAGGGTGCACTGGCGCTGAGGCACTATGCTAAGGATCACACGCGGGCCCTCGTGGAAAGACCTCTATCTCTGAGTTAGAAACTGTTGGTGAGAAAGTTGTTCTCAAGGCCCAAACAAGCCAAAAATTGCTATAGAAGTAAGCCGTTGAAAGGACTAATGGTTGTAATGTCGGAAAAAGTCAAAACAAGACAAAACAAAAATACTAAATGCTAAGTGCTAGAGTTTGAACTTGTTCCCCAGAATTCACATGTAGGAAACTTAACCCCCCATTTAACAACATCAGGAGGTGGTGCCTAATGAGAGGTGCTAGGTATAAGGGCTCCACCCTCTTGAACAGATTCCTGTCATTATAAAAAGAGCTCAGGAAGTCAGGTGTGGTGGTGCATGCCTATAATTCTAGTACTTGGGAGGCTGAGACAGGAGGATCTGGGTTCACGGCCAGCCTCAGCTACTTAGTGAGACCCTCTGCAACTTAGTGAGACCCAGTTTCAAAATAAAGAACAAAAAATAGGGCTGGGGGATATAGCTCAGAGGTAGAATGCCCCTGGGTTCAATCTCCAGTTCCGCAAAAAAAAAAAAGCTCAGGGAAGTGGGTTTGCTCTCTTGCACTACTGCCCTTGCACTCAGCAGGAACACTCTTGCCAGATGATGGAACCTCCATCTTAAACTTCTCAGCCTCCAGAACCATACGCCAATAACATTTCTATTCATTACAAATGACCCAGTTTGGGGTATTCTGTGATAGCAACACAAAATACACTAAGACACGAGGTTATTTTCATTTCTAACACTTTCTCTGATTTGTATATATATTTATATGATGACTATTTGGAATTAATAAGTAGTTAATTCCAAGATTTCAAGAAGGTATTTCTTTTGGGTGTAAGGAAACATAAGTGGGTACCAGAGAAGCTGGAGCAGTGTGGTTAGGGTGAGGGTGTCGGGGGCGTCCATCGGTCTCTCGGGACCAGCCAGAGAGAGAGAGGGACGCGAAGCTGATGGGGGGGCAGGGCCGGACGGTTGGACAAATAACCATACCTCCAACCGGGAGCCTTGTCTGGCAAAACTTGTTTATTAGAAAGCACAACTCTCTTTTATAGTAGAGGCAGTACAGGAAGTTTGCAATGAATAGGGTGTGACACCACGCTCTCCTGGGATCTCTCATAGGTAAAGGCGCCTGTCATCTGAGTGCGGAAGGAGGTAATTACCTATCACGGCCCTTCCGAGGCCACTTCCGGAACTACCTGCGGAACCTCCCCCTGAGGAATTCGCCAGCGCCATCTTTGCCATTAATATGCTGAATTACTGCCACGTGGGAGAGGCCCGGTACTACAGAGCAGGCTTCTGCCAGTCCACCAGGCCCTTTCATGGCACTGGGTAGAGGGCCCAGCATGAGGGATATACAGGGACATGAGGGAAAGGACTTACAGGGACACAGAGGCAATGGTAGGAGGGGTGGAGCAATATTAGGAATTCATTTTTGTCTTATATTGAATCCAGGAGGAAAAAGCCCTGCTATTAAGGTTAAAGTGTTGTTCTGTGCCCCTCAGCACACATTTTAGAAAGATTATTTCTCTCCCAGGTCAACTGCAAATCCATTACTTGCCCTAGTGAAAGTTTACAGTTTTCTATGACAGTGATCCTCCCTGGGGATTTCAGGGAACTGAGTGGAAAGAGGTTAAGGAGGGCCATGAATACACAGCCTAGAATTCAACCCCGCCGTACAGGCTCCCTCCTGAGCATCTAGGCCCGCCACCTGCAAACCTCCTGCTCCTTGGCTGAAGCAGGCCCGTGACAGGGAGCACTGCCATTCCTCCCGGAGCCTATGTGGGGCCAGTGGCAAACTGTGTTTTCATTTAACCACTTAATCTTCTACATTGGTTTGCCTGCTGTTTGCACAAAATCTGAGATTTGTTTGATTTTGATGACTACTGGTTTGGGGTATACTGTTGAAATTAATAATGGGAGATAGAGTTTTCAAAGACTCTGGCTTGTATGATTCACAGCAGACTTCATAGTAATTTAGCCCAGATAGAAAAGTTATAAATCCAAAACAAAGAGCTACATCATTCCTGTGTCTACCTGGTACTTGACATCGATATGTTTTCTGTTGGGAATAGTAATGTAGTCACTGAAATGGCACAAATTCTTTTGTTTTGAGCATGGCTTAAACTGTACTGATACCTCTCCTCCTTGGCCACTCATATAATACAATGTAGCTGCTTGGACTAGATCAAGGTCTGTCATGGCCAATGTCCCCTCTGCCTAGAACTGCTCAATCCACAGACCTAGGAGCAGAGACACAGTGCTAGGCCTGATCTTGTGCAGAGCTGGTGACTCACTGAAGTAGCATTGGCACTGATCCAGAGGCCAGCACACCATGAGAGGGTTTGTCACTAAGGACACTGCCCAGTAGAGGTGGCAGATACTGACCCATCAAGGGAGCAACCCTCTGCCTTTGGACTAGGAACTCCAGAAAACATTATCCAGACAAGAATAAGGTAAGAGTGGAGAAAAGTGGTTAAGACTCCACCAAAGAGGGCATCCCTGGGTCCTCCATAGCTTCAGTACAGAACCATTCCTCCAGTGTTCATGACAAACCCTTCTTTTCTATGTGTGGCCTAAGAAAATCCCTCTTCTCTGAAACTGCAAGAGCTTTGTTATGGTTTTAATATAGAATATAACCCATAAAAGCACATGTATTCGTAATGCAAAAATGTTCAGAGGTGAAATAATTGAATCAGGGCTCTAATCTCATCAGTGCATAAATCCATTGATGGGTTAATAATGTGAATGGACTTACTAGGTGGTAACATATGCAGTTAGGGTGTAGCTGAAGGAGGTAAGTCCCTGGGATGTGGCCTTGGGGACTATATCTGTCCCTACTTCCCTCATCTCTCTCTCTCTCTCTCTCTCTCTCTCTCTCTCTCTCTCTGCTTCCAGCCACCATGAGATGAGCAAAGTGCCTCTGTCACACCCTGCTTACCTTGAAGTTGGCTTACTATGGACTGAACCTCTGAAGTCAAAACTTTGAGCCCAAATAAACCTTTCCTCCTCTAAGTTATTCCTGTCAGGTATTTTGATTGTAGTGACATGAAGCGCTAATGAAAACAAGCTTCATGTAATGGGATGAATGCTGGGCATGTAATTGTGAAAAGCTGGATTTGGAGTTTAGTTCTGTCATGGATTAGACAGTGTCCTCAGTCAACTTGATTGTCCTTCTTGAATTTGACTTACTCATTTGGAAAAGAGGAAAAATCCCTATTACCTTGTCTCAATGTTAAAAAGTTAATGTGAAAAAAATGTTTACATGAAACTTAGGACTGTGACTTGCACATAGGAGATAACCAATAAACGTTAGCTATTGTTCTTATCATTTGGATTAGATAAGATAGTTAAGGACATGTTTCAGACATAGAATTAGCACTAATAAGTGATAATTATTAAAATTGTCTCTACAAATAGAAGACAGGCTCCCAAACAATACCCCTGTCATTTGCAAAAGTTAATTTTTACCATGTTTTCTTCCTATAAGTGGAAACAAGGGAGGGGAACTGCTGAGAAGCCCACAGCTCAGTGTTTGGCTGGAGGGAGTGGTAAGACACCCCTTTGGGGGAAGAGGCCACAGTGTAGCAATGTATTGACTTACAGGGAATTCCTATTGCTGCCACCACCACTCCTTCCTGATAGCAGAGCAACTGTTTTCAGTAAGTCTTCCAGTCAATTGGGTTAAAGAATACTAGAAAATTTCAGAGGAGACCCCTGGAAAAAGAGTATTATGAAAATCTGGCCCCATACCCTGAATCAAGGAAGGTTTGGAAAAAGGAGTGATGGTGGATCCTGCCAGTTAGTCCCTGATGTTCTGGCCCCTTGGTCTGTCCTACTGTGAGTGTGAGTGAGGAAGGAGGGTGAGTGGACGAAACATGGTGGAAGGCAGACAGTTTGTGATCCCTTCCCCCAAAAAGCTTCTGCTGCTATCAGTAGGTGCTGTTGGAACTCAAAGAAAGAGGGGCCAGTGAGCACCAGCAGGCAGAGAATATTCCTCCAGGGATGAAGAACCCAGATGAGACTTGCAGTATGACAGGGTGAGCACAGCAAGAGAAAAGAAAGTGTTTTTTAATATTTATGCAATCATACACAATAAACATATGTAGACATTGATTCGTGTATTAAATATGTTGTTTCTTTGATACTTAGGGTAGATTGTTTCTGTAGTTTCACCTTTCCAAATCCTGCTAAAAATGTTTTCTGATCATTCAAGATAAAAAAATAAAATGAAGAATCAGAACCTGGCACATATACCATCACCTTATAAGGCGAAATGACACATGTCACCCCTAAGCTGCTTCTCCAAGGCCTATCTGTCCCTCCACCCCTCTCTCTGTGTGCAGACTGTCTCAGCCATGACAACTATGGTTTAGGACACACCTAGATCTTCTAAGACAGGCTGCCTGCATATAACTCCTGCTGGTAAAAAAATTAAAAAAAGCCCAGGTGGCCATGTCTTATAGAATGTGCGCATCCATTTTCTTGTCTTAGCTGATTGGACCAAGAAAGATCTTTTAGGTCTAATCATAGAAACCTAATCCATAGGAAGATGAGTATATTCTATTTGTCCTAATCTGAAAAGATGGAGCAGGTATCATCATATTTATTTATTTTTTCTTTTTTTTTTTTGTGGTACTGGGGATTGAACCCAGGGGCGTTCTACCTCTGTGCTACACCCCGCGCTACACCCCCGGCCCTATTTTTTATACTTTATTTGAAACCGGGTCTCACGAAGTTGCAGAGGGCCTCACTAAGTAGAGAGAGAGAGAGAGAGAGAGAGAGAGAGAGAGAGCTGAGGCTGGCCTCGAACCTGGATCCTCCGGTCTCTGCCTCCCAAAGTACTGGGATTACAAGCATGCGCCACCACGCCCGGAGTTCATTATGTTTCTTCTTCAGAAAATCGATCTGCTATATCCTGAATGAGAGAGAATGAGAATGAGAATAAGAATGAGAGAGAAGTAGAGGTGGCTAAATTGATGTAGAGCTTCATCGTATGTCAGGAAAGGGTATCAGTAAGCAGAATCTAAGAATGAGCAAGGTCTATGAAGTACAGAAATGTATAAAGAATCAAGAATGTAGGAAAGTAAGATTTACTGTAGGGATTTAAACAGATATTCACAAAGTAGTTGAATAGATTAAGAATTTATTAATATCCCATCTGCACCCCCCCCGTTTATTGAGACCAGATTGTTCAGCCTCCTGTGCATACATATTTCCATGAAAATTATCTAATGACATGATAAGTGAGTTTCCTTCTTTGTATTCAAAGAGGGTTTGTATTTGTCAGGATTCTCCAGAGAAACAGAGCTAATAGGGATGGCTAGGTAGCTAGATGATGGATGATAGGTAAATAATAGATTAAAAACAGATGAGAGAGATTATAAGGAATTGGCTCATGCAATTATAGATTCCGAGAAAACCCAAGCTCTACAGTCAGCAGGCTGGACACCCAGGAAAGTTGATGATGTAGTTCCAGTCTGAAGGCAGGAGAACACCAGTGTCCCAGCTCAAGTAATTCTGCGGAAGTTCTCACTCAGCTTTCTTGTTCTGTTTGGGTCTTCAATTGATTGGAGTCCTCCCACATATAGGAGGACAATCTGCTTTACTCAGTCTACACACTTAAATGTTAATCTCCTCTCAGGCATACCAAGAATAATATTTGATCAAATATCTGGACACCCTGTGGTCTAGTCAAGTTGACACATAAAATTAACCATCACAGGGTCAAACTGAACCACTTCACCTGTCCAGTAATTCTGCCACTTGAAAGTGACTCAACTCAACTGCCACTCATTTTTCTGGGAGTCCCATTAAATTCTGGCTCAGGGCATCTGTGCATCCTCATGTGGAAAATGCCACCAACTTCGTTGTGGCATCTGGACCAATTATTCATCCTTCCATCTGTGGTACCCAGCCCCTCCATTTCCCTCCTGTCTTATGCCCCCAGATGGAGATTTCCCTGATTTCTTTCACAAATTACCAAGAAGGGAGGGAAGAAAGAGGCAGAATATATCCCACTTCATGTTTTTTATCACCTCAGAGGGTGCAAACTCAGATTCCCCTCTCAAATTCACGTTCTACAGCAATGTAAGGAGAATTAGCAAATCATCCACATGCTATAGACATTTACTACAGAGTTGGTTTTGTTTCATACTTTTAGCACTGCCCTTTAAGAATACTTACAATTATTAAATCAATCTGGATTGTTTTCTCAGTTAGCATGGTCTCTTAGAAAAGAAAGAATCATTAGCACAATATTTCACAAACTGTCTTCTAAGACATATTAGTGGGTACTATAAGAAAAGAAGATATTCTTTGTCAAATATGTTTTAGGCAGTCATAACACACATAAAGATATTAAAGGCTTAAAATGCCCTATAGTAAAGAAGTTTGTGAAACTTGGCCTAACCCAGAACTCCCCACGCTCAGACTTGTTTAATAAATGTGTTCTCTTTCCATGGAGCACTGTGTAAGGTATTGCAGAACAGAATCTGCATAATATTGGTTTAGGAAACACTGTCTTAAAGTGTGTTCTTACTGAAATGTCCGGCCCTATAATCTATAACCAACTCAAAAATAGCTGCTACAACATCTCTGACAAAAAAGGATATTGAGTTGAGGCTCTGTTTAATCATGTCCCATTACTAAAAGATATGCATTGACTCAGGGGACATACAGTTTCATGTCTGGAAAGTGGCTGGTGGAAAGACCATGGAAATTGGATTTAGAAGTCCTGGGCTCTGAAACTCACTAGCCATAAGCTTTTGGCCTCTGAACCTTGAAGTCCTTCTACATAAAATGACTTCAGTGACATTAGACTCAGAGTTGTATGGTATATTATCTCCACTGATAGTCCCCTTGTAGCCAAATGTTGCCACCTCTAACTCTATTTCTGTTATTCTCATTTTATCTTCTGGAGACAAACTGAGAAATAAGTGAGAATTGTCCCATTTACACATAGCAGTCTGTCAGCAAGATCACAGTTCCATTGAACTTTGGAAAATTCACTTTTCTTGGATATATCCAGTTCTTTATCCATAGTTTATAAAAATATAGAAACACAATATTGAATTCATTCAAAAATCACGTGATTTTTTTCTATATAGACACAACTGGTTAAGGCTCTAACATTTTTATCAGGAACTGAGTCTAAACACCCAGGTATGATCTCACTCCCAGAAGAAATGAGTAGCACCCCCACTATGCACCAATTAAAATAGCTAAGTTTGGGTTCATGTATTAGCATAGGCTACTTAGGGCTTGATTGATCTTGTGGTCAATTAAAAGCAAGGTCTTTTTTCTAGAAGTGCTACCAAGCTGTGTCTCTTTAACTTGTTCAGATGACTATTTAAACTTAAAAGCAGTACTTTCCACTATACCTTTTAAAGGTCAGACTTGCTGGTTTTAACTCGGTGTTCTGACCTCTCACGTTCCTCTTTGATTCTGGTTTGAAAGGCTTGTGTTCTGCAAAGATGATGAGCCTCTCTCTCTCCTACGCAGTTTCATCTAAGTCTTAGCTAAAAATGTCGACCAGAGGCTCATCAGCAAAGTCAGTTCTCTAGCAACAGCAACATCCTCAACTCTAAAACCTGATTATACTGAGGAAGGTTATGCTGCTTGTCACATACAGAGAGAGAGGAAATTGCACACCACTGCCAATATTTCATTCTTCCTGAAAATAAATAGAAATGGCCTTTCAAAATCTCCCAAAATGAAGTTGGAGATATTAAAAGAAAAATTCTTCCTTCAATAGTAGAATGGCACAAGGATGCCTGAGATATTGTTTGTGTGTATTCCTGGAACTTTTTGCTGTGAATGCTGAGCAGAATAAGCAGTTGTCTGCAAAATCTCATATGAAGGAGAGTGATATACCTTGATGCCTATATATTTTATTTCTGTGCTTATGCATTCAATCAACAAACAACAAAGATATTTAAAGTTCTTGTGTTCTGAAAATGTAGCCTATTCTGGGCATTCAAAAATAAAGGAAGCATTATCCTACCCTTGGGAACTGAATAGTATAAAGAGAGTTAAAGAAACTCAATAACTGAAAAGAATTGGCTAATGAGTTTTACCACCTACTCAGGGTTGAGTAATGTAGCATGAATTAGGAAACACTAATATATAGTGCCGATATCAATATATCTAAATCTATATCCATGTCTACATTTATGTACCAAAACAAATACTACAAAAGATAAGAGTTCTAATATAAAATCTCAGCAGATAATACAAAATATCTCTGAATAAACAATAATAATGTGCTGTATTTTATATAATAAAACTATGAAAGGTTTACTCACCCAAATCATACAGCTAATAAGTAGTAGGACAAGATTCATGCCTAGATCATCCACTTTCTGAGACTGTGCACCATGACTTGATCATATTTCACCTTCTAGAATGGCAAAGAGCAAAATGAACATTAATTCTCAGTGATACTAAGGATATGCGAAAATGCTCATAGACTTGTGTGAATGTCAGTTGCATGGCTTTTGTAAGGTGACTCTCCATTTGTATAAAAATATAAAATATGCTTACCTAATCTATTAAATATAAAAGTGCAATCATCAAGAATTCAAACAACAATAAATGCTGGTGAGGATGTGGGGAAATAGGAACTTTTATACACTGTTGGTAGGATTGTAAATTAGTGCAGCTGCTATGGAGATCAATGTGGAGATTCTTTAGAAATTTGGGAATGGATCCACCATGTGATCCATCTATACCACTCCTTTCCAAAAGGGACTGAAATAAGAATATTATAGTAATGCATGCATAGCCACATTTATAGCACAATTGATAATAGCCAAATTATGGAGCCAACTTAGGTGTCCATCCACAGATGAATGGATTACAAAATTATGGGATATACACGCAATGGAATTCTACTTAGCAATCAAGAAGAACAAAATTATGTCATTTTCAGGAAAATGGATGGACCTGGAGAACATTACATTAAGTGAGATTAGCCAGTCACAGAAAGTGAAGGGTCATTGAGAGAGGGTTTTCTCTCCTATGTGGAAGCTAGGTAGTGATTGGGATACAAGAGGACTTTAGATAATGGAGGAGAAACTCCAGTGGAGTGAGGGAGGTGGTCTAGGGGACGGTGCGGGGGGAGAGAGAGAATTAATGAAGGAATCACTTTAACTGACATTATGTACATCTGTGAGAATACCAATTCCAATCTCAATATCTTGTATGGGGAAGGGGAGAGTGGGGAGGGAGCCAGGGGAAGCTCACCAAGTGCTGTGTGCATATGTGTCACTATTATTATGAACTACATTACGATGTAAAACTATATAGCACTAATAAATGTATAAAAATAAATCTTACAAAGAAAAAAATACAAAAATATGCAAAGGTACCTATGCCATGATGTTGTTTGCAGCATTATTTATAAGATTGACTAAATAAATTTTGCTACATCCATGCAATGAAATACTATGCAATTATTTTAAAAAGACAAGTAAAATGCAAAACTGTACACACATGAAATAGAAAAAATAGCTTTCTAAAATATATTCACTAAAATAATTTCTCCATTTGATCCTCACAAAAGCCTGATAAGCAACAGGTAACTTTTCCTTATCAGTTTCATGAAGCTAAAGTGAGAAAAAGGTTACAATATCAATTTCAAAAGGACTTAGCTTGCAGAACAGTATTTCATCAGTACCCAGCCATGCCACCGGCCCCCCATTCCAAAGGAAAGGTTCTTGTCCACATTGTTTACGATGCAGCATGAGAGAAGGAGGACAATTCCCAGCAATTATTGCTGAAGTAATTATCATTAATTTTTTCATATAAGAAGACTGAAGTTCAAGCCATCAATTGCCTTCTAAAGGATGTCACACAGCTGGACTTTGTGTACATTTATCTGATGCATCTTTTATTTTTCATAATACTAACTCATGACAAAAAAAGCTAGGGAGAAATTGAGAAACAAAAGGGATACCAGATAAAGGAGGAGCAACCCCAGTGGAGTGTTGGAGAGGGTTTAGGGGAGAGGGAGACTTGATGAAGGAAGCACTTCAAGCAATGCTAGGTACACATGCGAAATTACCAATGCCAGTCTCAATGGGGTAGGGGAAGGGGAGGGACTGGGGTGGGAGGGGGGAACTCACCACATGCTATATGCATGTATGTTCCTATCATTCTGAGCCTCATTATGATGCATAATTACAATGAATCAATAAAAGTATATTTCAAAAATGAAAAAAAATTGAAAATCCTTACTACATCTCTCTCCAGGACTGTGCCCTGAGTCCTAGATACACCCAGCCTTGCCTGGTCCTTCAAGAAAATTAGCACCTAACATCTACACAAATAAATACTCTGTTAAGATATAATTGGGATTGTCTTATAAATAACATTTTGTACTCTTCAAGTATCAGCAGCAATATATGATGAGGTTTTTCCAGAACAGCATATGCAGCTCTGTCTCATTCTGTTTAAATACACAGCTCAATTTCTTAAGAGCCAAAAGTGTAGCTCATTTTCCATGACTCTTGGTAACCGCTGTCCTTTCTTTTTGTGCTTGGTAACTCTCTTCCTTAATAGATTCAGAAACCTGAAGGTAAAAAAGGTCATAATTCCCATTTCAACAGACTTTAGCTTGAAGAACAGTATTTTATCAGTACCTAGGCATGTCGTAGGATTTTCCTTTTCAAAGAAAGGTTTCCATTCATGTTGTCTATGAGGCAGTACACAAGAAATAGGGCAATTCCAGGCACCAGCCTGTCTTACATACACACAATACAAATCAAAAGACCCAACCTATTTGCTGGTCTATCAACCCAACACCTACTTTGAGTAACTTTTAATCGGAACTACTTGCAGCTCAAGAAAATAGTAGCACAATTCACAGAGCCAAATTATGGAACCAGCCTAGGATCCACCCACAGATGAATGGATCACAAAAGTGTGGTATATACACACAGTGGAATTTTACTCAGCCATAAAGAAGAAAAAATTATGTCACTTGCAGGAAAATGGATGGAACTTGAGAATATTATGCTAAGCCCGATTAGCTAGTGTCACAAAGTGAATAGTTATGGTTTCTTTTATATGTGGAAGCTAGAGAGAAGTTGGGAAACAAAAGAGACCTCAGATAAAGGAGTAGAGACTCCAGTGGAGTGATGGAGGGGGTTTAAGAGTGGGGGAAGGGGGGATAGAAACATAATGAAGGCAACAGCTTAAATAATGCTATATACGTGTATGAAATCAATATTAATCTCAATGATATGTAGGGAAGGTGACAGAGGAGGTGTATTCAGAGGAAAACACACCAAGTATTGTGTGCATGTCTATTCCTATCACTCTATACCTAAGTATGATCTGTAATTACAATGCACCAATAAAAGTATAAAAAAAGAAAACCACCCTCAAGTTCACAACAACAAAAAGAATATTTTTTTAGTTTCCTTACAGTGGAGATAGAAAGATCATAGCTGGGCATGGTGGCACATGCTTGTAATCCCAGTACTTGGGAGGCTGAGACAGGAGGATCACAGGTTCAAAGCCAGCCTTGGCAACTTAGTGAGGTTCTCAGCAACCTAATGAGACCCTGTTTCCAAATAAGATATAAAATCGGGCTGGGGGTGTAGCTTGGAGGTAGAATGCCTCCGGGTTCAAACCCCAATACCGAAAAAATAAAAGAAAGAAAGATCAAACAACCTGCTAGTTATAATTTTGAGCCATTTATTTTGACAAATACATACTTTAGAAGATAATTCTCGACATTCAAGTGTAGCCAGAAAGAATGAAACTAATAACCTACTTCTCCCAAACACAAGGAGGGCTTAATATACGATCTTGTTAGATTCAAAAAGAGGAGATTCAGTTACAGTGAGACCAAGAAAGAATCTCAGAATGAATAAACTTCATGTAGGTAAAAAGATTAAAACTACTCTTCAGCAAGCAGTGGGTTTCCTAGGAGAACAAAATCCTAACCAGTCATTTCTGCTAATCAAATATGTCTTGTTGCTCTGTAATCAATGAGAATGGATGGATTCTGCAAATTAGACTCTTTAGCATCCTTTTCAAAGCAGGAAAGCAGCACTGCCCCTTGCAGCCTCACAGAGCGCAGAGATGGAGAAGAGGCCTGCCTTCCAGCCTCCGGGCTTTAAAGGCCAACAAAGCTCATTAGCTGTTTATCTACCTGGGCAGAGCCACATTTATCATGAGATGCCATTATACAAACTACCCAAAGGGAGACATGCTGGGAAAGAAAAATCAGGTGAGAAAGCCAGATGTTCAAACTTAACAGAGCATCAGAGCCAAAGGGGGAAATTATGGGTTTAATTCATTTTGGTGTCACATTTTTATTGATTATCTTTGCCGTACCAGGCACTGACTGTACTAAGGAAATGAATATAATGAAACTCGGTCTTCACCCCCAACTAATATTTCCCAGTTTAGGGTGTAAGACAGAAATGTAAACAATTACCATTCAGCGTTATGAATTCCATGATGAACATAAGCCATGGGGCTTTGTGAGAAAGAATCCTAAATGGCACATAGAAGAAGCACCCAGAGCAGCTATTTTTAAACCTTACTGATAATCTGATCACTGTGGTTGGCTTAGGGGGAAAATATGAAAAGGAAACTTAGAGTCATTGTGGCACATGCCTTTTTGCAATGTTTGAAGTATGAATACTTTACATACAACACCTATTTCCAAATTAATTAATTAAAAATAAAATAGTGGGTAAATGTGAGTAAAGAAGTTAATTCTGTCCAAAAAGCAATCACTGCCTAACATATGCTTATTTGTAGTCAAGAAAAATAAGAATGCATTAGTACCCATGAATCAATGATAATGTCTTAGTCATCATTCTCATTGCTATAATCCAAAGACTGACCAACTTAGAGGAAGAAAGATTTATTTCCTCATAGTTTTCCTTAGAGATTTGGGGGTTCAGTCCATGTGAGGCTGGAGACTGAGGATCTCAAGTCATGGCGGCAGGAAGCAGAGAGAGAGGGAGAGCTTTGTTCTCACATCATGGAGGCCGGAAGCAAGAGAAAGCGAGGGGAGGAGGAACCATACATAATCCCCAAGGTCGGAGCCCTAGGGACCCACCTTCTCCAGTCACACCCTACCAGCCCAGTCTACCACCCAGATAAATCCATTATAATGGATTAGATTACAACGCTAAGATTACAATCTAAGATTACTGCTTAGATTACAACGCTCATGACTTAACTATATCAACTCTGAATATTAATAAATGAGCTCTTTATGGGACATCTATATCTAACTATAACAATAATGTATTTGAATTTTTATAAGCATGTTCAAAATTCAAAATCCTGTGTTGAGGCCAGGTGTGGTGGCACACACTTGTAATCCCAGTACTTGGGAGGCTGAGACAGGAGGATCGCAGGTTCAAAGCCAGCCTCAGCAATTTAGTGAGGCTTTCAACAACCTAGTGAGACCCTTTTTCCAAATAAGAAATAAAATCAGGCTGGGGGTGTAGCATGGAGGTAGAATGCCTCAGGGCTCAATTCCCAGCACCAAAAAAAAAAAAATACTGTATTTTATTACAGGGTCCATGTTTTCATGCAGTCCATTCATGGACTTAATATAGTGTCATAGTGTCAACTGGTAGAACCACTTGATAAAGCAGTTTGGCTTTATCTAGCAAAATTGAAGATATGAATAACCTAAGACCCAATTCTGGTCTTGGATATATACTTTGGAGGGTTCTCAATCTTTAATATACATCAGAATCATTTGTCGGACTACTTAAGCACATATTTCTGGAACCTAGCTCCAGAGTTTACAATTGAGTAGGTTTGGGAAGGAACCTGAGAATTTGCATTTCAAATGGGTTCCCAGGTGATATTAATGCTGAAGATGGAAAGCACTTTGAGAACCACTATTTCAAGGAAACTTACACAGAGGTGCACCAGGACACATAAACAAGGTTGTTCACAGCAGCATTTTCCATAATATCCCAAACTGTAGGTAACTCAACTACCATCAGTAGAAGAATGCTCAAGTTGGGGTGAAAGCAAGCCATGGATTACCACACAACAAGGAAAATGAATTACAGCTTCCTACAATAACACGAGTGACTCTCAAAAACAAAATAGGAGCAAAAAGATGAAAGACAAGGAACATATTCAGTATGGCTTCAATTGTATAATGTCCCAAACAGGCAAAATTAAACAATGTCATTTACAGATACAAACATAAATAGTAAAAATATAACACAAAGCAACGTGATCATCACAAAGTGATGATGCCATGCACTGCTTCTAGACTTAGGCAGCGCTGTCCTGAGGTTAGCCTGATAATTATTTGTTAAGCTGTACATATAGATTTAATACACTTTTCTTTATGAATATTATATTTAACAATAAAAAGGGAAAGTGCATTCAAAGGGGAGAGATCATTTGAAATCAATGAGTTGGGAAAAGCTATACAGAGATGCTAAGACAAGTTCCTATACAGGAAGTTTAGGTCTTTGTTTTTTCTTTTTCTGGTAATGGGGATTGAACCCAGGTGTGTTCTACCTCTGATCTACACTCCAAGCCCTATTTTATTTTTTTATTTTGAAACCAGGTTTTACTCACTAAGTTGCAGAAGACCTCACTAAGTTGCCCAGGCTGGCTGCAAACCTGTGATCCTCCTGTCTCAGCCTCCCACGTACTGGAATGACAAGCTAGTACCACTCTTCTGGCTAGTTTAGATTTTTTAGTGAAAAGAATTACTAGATTTAGATATCTGAAAATAGAGAATTTTAAAAATCAGTTATTCTATTGGTAAATTTTTAAATTACCAACTTTATAAAATTCAATGGGTTTTAATAAAGTAATATCAATTTCATCTCACCAGCAAATCAGTAGAAATAGATTTTTGAAGTCACCTATTTTATTAGTGATTTTAGGATAAACAATAGCTTCATTTACTATTACTAAATGCTCTTTAATTCCAGAATTAGGCTATTTTTTGTGTTACGTAGCTTCTAGGTACTGAAATTGCAAGTGGGAAAATTTTTCTGGGATTGAGCCTTTTCAGCAAATAGTTACATATCAACTAACATTGTTGTGATCCAAAACTTTTCTTAGTACTTCTTCCTCTCTTATTTCCCAAAAATTATTCAAGAACTCTTTAACTTCTCAACCTAGAATCCTTTCTTTAATCTATAAGAGATAAAGTGTCTATCAAAATATCTACCTAATCTTTAGCAAAGATTTCAGGTAAATCAAAACGCATCTCTTGTATTTCTGTTTCATTTTGCTGACTCATTCCTATTTTTGTTTCTAAAAGAGCATCATGAAACAGTAATTGTTTTTCCTTCTGATGAGTGAATGTGTAGAATGATGCCTTGATTATTTCTAAAGTTAATAATTAAGCTGGGCGTGGTAGAGCATGCCTATAATCCTAGTACTAGGAAGGCTGAGACAGGAGGATCACGGGTCCAGACCAGCCTCAGCAACTTAGCAAGACCCTGTTTCAAAATAAACTAAAAAATACTATAAAGGGCTGGGGGTGTAGCTCAGAGGTAGAATGTCCCTGGGTTCAATCCCCAGTACCACACAAATAAAAAACAAAGTTAATAATTAACATGTTACTCTAAATACTGAGAGGTAAACCATGTGGTCCTCCTTCTACCCTTTTCCAGTCTGCTCCTTCTCTGGGAAGATTATAGGTTGGCCAGAAAACTGTAAGAAAAAATCAGCAGCCAATACATCTGCCATCTTAAGATAAGTTCGCACAAACCTACAATTGCATACCTCAGTTTGGAAGGAAGAAGAAAGTTGATGGTCACTCATACATCTGATGGGAAGTGGAAAGGCACTTGAAATGTATTCAGGGAAATAATGTTTTTGACAATCAGTTACATATATCATGAACCCTTAGGCCATACCCCCACACAAAAATAAAATCTCTCTTTAATCTCTCTGTATATAGATCTCATTTCTATCTCTATCTCAGTTTCTTCCTTTACTCTGGATCCTTCTCCTAAAGAACAATAAAAATATCATTTATATTCTTTACCCCTTTTCCCCCACAAAGCTTCTCTTACCTGGTCTACATTCAGTGCTATTGACTCCTCTAAGCTCCCCTGACTCCTTGACTCAGCTCCCTTCTCTCCATATGTAGTTGTGTCTTTCCCCACTGTCCTCACCAAGCACCCCCATACAATTCTCTTCTATAATACCTTCTCAAAGTATACCAATTACTTGTTTGTGTCTATGGCTCCCACTGCTCATTAAGGAGATAGCCACATTTACTTCATCTCTAAATCTACATATAACACAATAACTGGTACTCAGTAAGCATCCTGTTGAACTGAAATCTCTCCTTAACTTTTATACCACCTTGCTATTATCTCCTAAAAAAAGTGAGACCTTATAGCAGACCTACTATATGTAAGGTACTTTGTTAGAAGTCTGGGGATGCCTTCATGGAGTCTTGTAATAAAAATGACGATTAAATAAATTACAATACAAAGGATGAAAAGCATTAAAAATGCTCTGATAGGATTATGAACAAAATATATGAGAATGCAGAAGAAGGGAAAAAAGCCCTTTCTATTATGAGCAGAAGAAAATAGAGAATGAAATCTCCAAGTACTCCATAAATAATTTTTTCACCTTTAACCCCTGCTCTAGCCATCTAGGTTTGAATTGCTTGGATTTTTTTTTTTTTGTCTTCTACAACATCCCTTATGGTCAATTGAAAACTCCTGAACATTCCACTTCTGGAAATGGCCCCTAAATCCATCGTCTCCTCTGCAATTGCACTCCTACTGCCTCATCCATTACCTCTGACATGAAATGAAAAACCGTAATAACCTTTTAGCTAATCTCCTTCTTCCTTATTTCTCCACCCCATCAATATATCTTATACACTCTTTGAGAATTAATCCTACTGTGAAATTCTAATCCTATCACTTCTCTGCACAAAAGCTTTTAATGACTCTCATTAACTACCAAATTAATTTCCAGCTCCTCAAGGCAAGGCATAGTACAATGTGGCCCAAACCAGTGATTTTAGCCTTATCTCCAACTATCCCTTTATATTGCCTCTGTGCTTTGGCCAATCTTGGCCATTCAGCATTCCTGAATGTGCTCCACATCTTTCGGCCTTGTATTTTATTTCTCTTCCTCTATTTGCTGTGACTTCTCTGTTCATCTCCACTAGTCAGAATCCCAGCCAGATTGTACAAATGGCTCAAGTACCAATGCCACTTGCTTGATGAAGCCTCGACTGTGGGCTATTCTTCCTGCAAAACAATCGAAGCTCTCCCATCCTGAAGGTGACTGGTGTCATCCTTCATATTGTGTGTTGTTTCCGTTGCCCCCATGAGACAGACTCATAGTGTTAGGTAGAACCTCCCACATCAAGTAAACTATAACCCCCTCCCCAATCCTAATTTTCCATTATACCTGGAATTGCTATAATAGGGAATAAAATTTTTATTTTAAAACAAAGTCCTCATTCCCCTCAGGAACTCCTGAAATGCCTGGCATAGGGACTAACCCTAAATAGAATCCATTCAATATCTGAAATGAATATTAAGTGCCACACTCATGACCAGATGAAAACATGCAAAGCTAGGCTAAACCTTTTATATTATCATTTTAAGGAAATAATGAGCATATCCTTAGGTGGACTGGATTTGGTTATATTTCCCTTTTTTCCCCCATAGTACCTTCTGTTGAGCAGAACACAGAAATTATTTGCTGAGGGAAAGAACAGAACAATAGTAAGTATTTAAAGATGAATTAAGTTGGTAGCAAGAACATCTTTGACTCTTGGAATTCTCTAAAACATGTCAAAGATATCAGAGTCCAGCCAAGATGAAATGTTCTCTGAAGAGGCAACAGCTTAGACAAGGATGGTGATCGGGGAAGGTAGTGGCCAAGGACCCTGGGCCTCAGCATTTCCACTGGTGGAGACTGTATATCAAGATGGCACTGTCATTGTCAACCTCACCTCACCAGGCACAAGAATTCATAAAAAAATTGAACACTGTGAAGGTCTAAAACCCTTTCGAGTCAATAGTCCTTAAAAATTTGTTCAGTATTTTCCTAGGAGGAATAAGGCAATAAGCAATTGCTACTAATAAGAATTATATTCAGAAACTATTTAATTATTAATTCACTTCTAATGTCTGAAGAAGAGTCAAATTCTGAAAAAAAACTTATCAAAACAGTTCTCCATTTTCCTACAGTTCATGTCCTTATAATTTCCCAAATCAGGCACATCGTGACGAGCATATTGAAGGTTTAGAATTTAGATGACACAATAAGTCATTCATACCCAATAAACGAAAGTATGGCCTGCATTACTGGGTTTCAAAATTCCAGCTGACTTTGAGTGCCAAGGAAATGCATGTAACTACTTCAGAGAAATCAATGGAGTCTTGTCCCTTCTCTCACTTAATGAGTACAAGTAAATTTCCACTGAATAGCATTCTCAATGTCAGTGGGAGTGGAGTGAATTTACATTTAGCCATTTTATTCTGGTGACATTTAGCACCCTGTCTCTTACACACTAGTGCTCCAAAAAACTGTCTAGCTGGGTTCCCCATTAATGGCGATCTAGAGCAGGTATGAGTTGCTTCTTGTGCAAACTTTAAAGTCTCTCTCTTCTCCTCAGATATTTCCCAATATCTCTATAAGATGAAAGTTTTGTTTCTTGTTAAAGCAATTTCATTCATCAACAGACCACTAGGTGTTGGAGAGGGCTTACCTTGCCTGTTTTCACTACACTGGTGCACAAAGCCATAATAATCCTGATGTTTCTGGTACTCTTTTATTAACATCTGTACATTCATTTACATATGTACATCACTATCAAAATCTTGTAGAGCTGGAGTATGGCTCACTAGTAGAGCACTTGCCAAGCATGCACAAGGCCCTGATTTCAATCCCCAGCGCTGTAAAAAAAAATATAATAAAACAAAATAAAACAAAAAAATGTATGTGAAAGAAAGGATAGAAATTACTTGGAAATGCTAAGACTTCCTGTTCATGATGGTGGATGGGCTAGAAAGTCATCATTGTAGATTACAGAATGTTGCAAAAGTGTGAACTCAATCTTCTCTGGAGTTCCAGGAGAAGAGTAGTTCTGGTTACCATATGACACAATGGGTTAATGATAGATCATTAACCAGCAGTGTTGACTTAGTGGAGAAATCCATAGGTAGATCAGGAGACTATCTTCATGACATAAATTAAGAGGCCTATTCACCCCCTTGTCCATAGACTAATGACTGAAAGACCCACCAACGTCTGAGTGATCACATAAAAGGAAAGATAATTGTCAAATATATGTATACATTACATATATATGTATGTGTATATATATGTATATATATATATGTATGTGTATATATATGTATATTTAGTACATACATTTTATATCTTTCTGTTAGATTAGACTTTGAAAATGCAGTGCAGGAACATGAAGACTCTTGGAGACTAAGGATCTGGGATGAGCAGCATTAGAGACATAAGGAGCCCAGTCCCGTGGTCTGAATGTGTCTCTAAAATGCCCATGATGGAGATTAAACTACAATGTGATAGTACTGAGAAATGAAGCCTTTAGGTGGAGCATTCCTAAATAAGATAGAGCCCTTATTAAAGTGCTAAAGGGAGCTAGCTAGGCCCTTTGGGCCCTTCTGCCTTCCACCATGTGAAGATGTAGCAATCAGGTGGCATCTTTGAAGCTAACACTGGTCCCTGACTAGATACCAAATATACCAAATCTTCTGGTTCCTTGATCTTGGATTTACAGCCTCCAGAGCAAGTAAAAATGAAATTCTGTTCTTTATAAATTACTCAGTCTTAGGTATTTCTTTTATAAGAGCAGGTACAAACTGACACTCACGGTGGGGGAGGGCAGTTTGGTAATAACTGGAAGCAGGTTTCAAAATGGAGAATGAAAAAGGCAGGTCTATATGTACATGTAAATCCCAGGGAGAGAAATAAAGCCAAAGACTTCTGTTACAGATTTGGGGAAATGAGTTATTTTTCAAATGATATGTTTATACAATTTTACTAACTGGGTAGCTCAGAAAAGTTCTAGAACAAGGGTGTAGACATAAACTCAGACCTAACAGTAAATGCTCATTCCAAGAGTATGACGATCATGGCTTTCCAGGCCTCTGTATGTGCCTTCCCCCCATAGCATCAGAGAGTCAGCCTGGACATCTCCCCTCTCTATGAAGATGGACAAATGAGCTATTTGTAATTAGGTGCAGTTGGACCACAGTGCCATCCATTCCTAAAGAGAGGCAGAAGGGCCTGTTGGCAGGCACATGGTCTCTGGAGGCAAGGACCTACAATTTGGCTTTACTGCTTAACAGCTTCTCAGTCTTGGCATCTGCCTGTTCATCATTTCAGTTTAATTTTCTTGTAATGGATCCTTTGCAATCTTTCATCAGTAGAAAGCCAATGACACTTTCTAGGTATCTATTTTTCCCCTTTAATAATAAATGTAAAAATGGTATTGATTTTTCTCTATTTATAGCACTGGTCTTACTCTGTGCGTTTTTATATGCAAGCACTCTCATTATTAATTTCTGAACAAAGTATAATTGCTGTTTTGACCTGTTCTCTGGCCATGTGTTATTTTGGAAGGTTGGTTGTTTTGGTATGGTTGTCATTCTTAGAGACTGGAACTTTTGTTAACTTTTGTATTGTTTCCAGTTTCATTTCATTGTGGTCAGGATTTTTTTCTTATACAAGTTTTACATTTTGCCTCTTACAAACTTTTCATTGTTAAATTTACTCTTTATACAATGGGGAGGAGAAGGAGCCAAATTCCCTCTTCTGGATCCTTTCAAAATGGGTCCTGAATTAGTGAGTGGAAAGCAAGGTTCATAACCCACCATGACACATAGAAAGACACCGCAAACCTCTCTTAATCCCAGCTATCTTTGCTTGAGCTCTTTTGTTCTGGGTTGTACATTAGGAACTTATTAAAATGGAAGAGTAGTTCCCACAAAATAAAATGGCCAGACTCACTTAAAAAAATAAAAAAAAGATGTCTGGTCAATCATAGCGGCACACATCTGTAATCCTAGTACTTGGGACACTGAGACAGGAGGACCACAGGTTCGAGGACAGCCTCAGGAACATAGTAAGACTCTCAAAAACCTAGTAAGATCCTGTTTAAAAATGAAAATTTTTAAAAAGGGCTGGGGATGTAGCTCAGAGGTAGAATGTCTCTGGGTTCAATCCCCAGTACAAAAAAAAAATGTCTGGCAAAATTTATTTGGTGATGAAGATGTTAGATGCTGTATAAATTCATACATTCTGTCATTTAAAAATGCTAAGCATCCTGGTAGAAAAAGTCAACAATGTCACATGCTGATTTGACAGCAACATACTCATTCTTTTCTTTATAAAACTTCAGGCACCATTGCTTCTTTACTTTTCCATTAGATATCCTTTCTCTTTTCCATAGCTTATTTGATGCTGAATGTGCTGTCCTCTCTTCCAAATAACATTTCTGAACTAGCATCTCTCCAAATCCAGCAACGTCTTGACAGACGTATGCAGCCACATACATATATGAGACACCTTTCATCTGAGCAGCTCAGGCTATCTCAAAGACATTCTCTCATGGCCCTTCTGAGACACACACAGTAAGTCCTGATCATGTCTCCTCTGAATGGATAACTACCCAGAATGCCAATGGCTATGAAAGCTTACCCAAGAAACTGGATGAAGCTGGACTGAAATTCAGAGCCTCTGACCCCAAAGGCCTAGGCTCTCCACATTAGACACTGCGATCTTCTCTAATATGGCTTTAAGTTTAGAATCAGAAATTCTCACATTGGCAAAAATCTGAATGCTTATCATTTGTCATCTTAGACCAAAAAAAAACATTTAAGGGTCCCCCAAAAGATAAAAGATATGGTAACAAGAGCTTGAGGCAGGGTAGGACTAGAATTCCTGTATCCTTACTTTGCACCAGGATCTCTCTGCTATTGTTCACAACAGGTGTATAATTTACTCCATGTGTCCATATTCTTTGTGTGTTTGTTGGTTGGATGGTACTAGGGATTGAACCCAGGGGGCATTCGACCTCCAAGCTACACCCCAACCCTTTTAATTTTTTTTTTATTTTGAAACGGGGTCTCGCTAAGTTGCTGAGGCTGGCCTCCAACCTGTGATCCTCCTGTCTCAGTTTCCTAAGTACTGTGATTACAGGAGTGTACTAGACCTTTTTTTTTGCATTTTTTAAATCACACTCCTCCTTTTCTCTTACTCCCCTCTTTATCACCCTGTTAAAATGTTTTACACACACAAACAAAAGTTTTTTTTTATCTTGGATCTACAATATATAACACAACATAAAGTCATACCAGTTATATGCAAAGGCTACCTTATATTACTGAAAAGATGTGGTAGAATCTCTTTACAGAAATTCAGTTTTATTCCTTTTAAATCCATATGTAATTCAAAGTAGGTGTTCAGAATGCTACCTAGTAGACACATGCTTTGATGTTAGTTCTTAGAGGTGACCACGTTTTAATCATAAGCCACAGGTAGGACTGAAATGCTAGGTCTACATTTCTAATAATACCATCACTCATGCGCATAGCAATCACGTATACCCCTGCATCAGTTTACACTTAAAAACGCTTTCAGACACATGATCGCTTTTGATTCTCACATTCCCATAGCAAGAGAGGAAAAGGCATCATTAATCTCATTTTACACATAAACAAACTAAATGTCCATGAGATTAAATGATTTGCTAACAAAAACAGACAACCAAGGAGTGGCCCTGAGCCTGATCTGTGGCTTCCAAACCCTCATTTTTTCAGCAAACTGCCCCTGCTCTGGCTCCAGTCTTCTCAGCACCCACTGGGCACACGTGTCTCTGTGATGTCTGTGCTCCTGGAGGACAAGGCGGTCCTACTCATTCCTGCACAGATTGTGCTCAATAAATCTCTCTCATACTGAATGAAATTGCACTGAATAATCACATTAAATCCTACTGAAATCCTGATGGCCATCCTTTGAGCTAATACTGCCTAATTTTCACAAAATGCCTGAATAATGGGCTTAAGTAATAAAGTTCTTCCTCCAGGGCTGATATCCTCAAGGAAGAAACCTCTTCACTGGGTCTGCGGGCTTCCTCTGGCACTGGACAGGATCCAGTCTCCGTGCTGCCGGAGTTTTCTTATCCTCTGAGGTTCTACTCCGAAGCCTACCTCCTCCAGGGAGCCCTCTCCACTGCACTCTTCCTTCTAACTCTTTTCTGTTTCATGTACCCATCCCACACTGAAAACTCAACCCACAAACTTCATTCAAATTTACTCTTATTTTTCCTCAAATAAAAATTGCAGGAGCCAGGCGTGGTGGCGCATGCTTGTAATCCCAGTACTTGGGAGGTTGAGACAGGAGGATCACAGGTTTGTGGCCAACCTCAGCTACTTAGTGTAGCCCAGAGGTAGAATGCCCCTGGGTTCAATCCCTGGTACTAAAAAAAAAAATTGCGGGGACCAATTTTTATTTTTTTCTGCCTCTTCCTAGACTCTGTAAGTGGTTCTGCCGCAATGCAGCACTCAGCCTGCTAGCTGTCTAGGAAAGGCTCGCTCAGCAGTCAGTGATGTGGAAGGAACTGCTGAGAGGCTGCAGAAAGAGCAGAGCATATGGCTGCAGCAGGGTCATGCTGCAATGATGAGGTACCGACAATTCTAGAAAGAAACACATTAAAAAAAAAAAAGAAGAATACTGCTTGCTGAAGAGTCTGAGCATTTATTTCTACAACAGCTGTTGTCTGGTGGAACCTTGTTCATTTGGTTATTCCCTGACAGGGAAAATTGAAATCACACACACCATACAGCCGAGCTGCATCTCAGCCCCCAAAAGAAATAAAGCCCAAGCAAACAGAGCTGGAGCTTAGCTGCAGGAGACCAGTTTACAATCTGCCTCTAAAAACCTTTCCCTCCCCTTTCCCCACTCCGCATCTCAAGCCATTTTCTACTTCAAGATATCTTAGTGCCGGGCATGGTGGCACACACCTGAAATCCCAGTACTTGGGAGGCTGAGAGAGGAGAATTGCAGGTTCAAAACCAGCCTCAGCAACTTAGCGAGGCTCTCAGCAACTTAGTGAGATCCTGTTTCCAAATAAAAAATAGAACAGAGATGGGGATGTAGTTTGGAGATAAAATGTCTCTGGGTTCAATCCTCAGCACCACAAAAACACAAGATACCTTAGTGCCCTCCTCCTCCCCCAGAATAAAACTTGTCTTCATGGAAGGACGTCCATATTTGTCAGGAAAGATCCTGAGTGACCCATACTTTCCTGGCCCTACCTGGCGCCCTGAGAAGGACGCTCATGTCAAGCCCAGTCTCTCAGCACAGGAAGGAAGTCTTTAGCCCATGGGAAGGGACCCTGGGCCTGCGTGAGCCCGCTGTGTCCTGGGTACCCCCTCCAAATCCATGTAGTGCCATTTACCTGTGCTGGGGAGCTGAAGGCCCTTCTGAGGACAAGTTAACTTCTGGCCATTTACCAGGTTTTTCGAGAATGTGAATGCTTATTTCTCCTGTAGTCATTTCTTGACCATTTACATTTTTTCTTTCTTCCAGTTCTACAGATATTCACTGGACCCATGTTATCATTACAAACCTAGTTTCAATACAGGGAGTTCATCACAAGCCAGAGCTAAAATGACATTTTGGGATGTGCCCAAGAGCTGGAGCATGGGAGGCCACCTGCCGGAGCTCTTGGTGAACTCTCACAGCACAGGCTGAGTGTCAAAGGGCAGGACTCTATGTCCAATCCCAGGCTTCAGGCAACCACACCCCTCTTTTTTAATGTACACTTAAATAACCTGATGCAGCTTTTAAATGAATAGAGTCTGGGCCAAACAAAATGCCTGTTTGAAGGGAGCAAGAGTGAGGTCAGCACAGAGCCAGGACATGGGCCAAAAGTCCAACTAAAGAGGAAGAGTTGGAAATGAACTGGGGCAGGAGGGAGGGGGCATCCTCATCCCAGGCTCAATGAGACCATTTCATACTGCCTAAAAAGAAACTAACACTGGATCTAGACCTGCAGGAATGACAGAAGTTCACAGAGTGGAAGAGGGAGAGGTCAGGTAGAATGTTCTAGAAAAGGGACCAAGCCTTGAGAATGCATGTTGTGATCTGGACTCGGGGAGGTTGGAACACAGAGGGCACGGGGATCTTTACTCCCTCCCACACCTTGGAAGTAGATTGTTGGCTTGATTAGAAATCACTGAAGCAGCTTATGTTCTTTCCTGTGAAGCAAGGCTCACAGATTGTAATTATATATTTGCAAGATTTGCTCACATTTATCTCCCCACACACATAACCTATCTTAAGCCTACTCCAGAAAGTCACTAAGTCCAGCTGTTCTGCTCACCATTTTATCCTCAGCAGCTAACACAGGACTTAGTGCTCAATAAAGCTCATAAATATTTGACAATGAATAGATGAATGAATGGATTATCAACTGAGTGAGACCAGCTCTGTGAGAGCATTCAGAGATACATATTAATGAGGCATTGTTATTTGTTTGTGATTGAGCTAAATCAGGCATCAGTTCATATTAAAAGTCCATCAACTGTGCACACAGTATTGTCTGTCATATCTGAAAATAACTATTTAGCAGATTGGCTTCCTTACACCTAGTCCCATTTCCCCCTTCTTTAGGATGAGAACCATTTCAAATATATGCATTTTTCAATCTTAGATAAAATACAGCTTCTTTAAGATATGTAATAAATCTCACCAATGTGCACCAAAAGTAATAAAATGCTGATAATTCAGAGGATATTAAAGGTCAGATACTCCCTTGAACATGCCTTGTCCTAAAATGTTAGTGGGTTTATGAATTTGGAAAGGCCAAGAGGTTCAATGGGTGTTCTCAGTGCATCACCTTAGGATGCAAAGACGATTTCCTTCTCCTCCTTCCAAATTTATATTAGAATGAGTCTCCTGGGGAAGGTGAATACATAAACAAGGCTTCCTCCACGGGTCTTCTCCAGAGTTCTGTGCCCTGTCCTTGGGGGTATAGGCCATGCTCGGCCCTGAGTACTCCCTGCTTGGATGTGGGCACTGAAAACCAAGAGAGTTTTAACTGAGCTTCTTCATCCTCCACACTCAGTCTGTACACTGTGCCCTGAGGAGAGGTCATTAGAGATTTCACTGGCACCCAAAGGAAATAACACAGACTCATTCCCAGAAACCTCTGCAGACCACTGAATGCCTCTACATCCCCATATCTTCCAGGCATGTAGGGGACAAGGTCACACATCTGCTCTTGTTGACCTTCCTGGCTCTGCCTGACAATAGCTCCTCCCAACAGGACTAGCCATGCTTCCCAAAGATGAGAGAAGCTTTGCTATGGAAACTCTCTCATTATGCAGCTGAGGAAACTGAGTCAGGCCTAGAGAAGTTAACGACATACTAAGGAGCCAAAGGCATGTGAGAGCACAGATCCTGCCCATGAACTCACACTCCTTCTTTTCTCCCCCTTCCCTTTTCTCCCCCTCAGTAGCATCCCCTTCTCAATTCTTCCAGCCTCCACCCTTTATTTCAGTTATCTCTCTCATCATCCTTCTGTAGTGTCCACATCCTTTATCATGTTCTCAGTACTTTGCCTAGATTGTCGCCACCAGCAGGCTCTTCTCCATGCCTGTTCAAAGGTGTCATTACTGAAAATCCAGCTCCAGCCCCTGCCCCTGTGACATCCGTCCCTATGTGCTCTGAGCCACATTGTCCCTGTTTTCCCTAGCACCTAAAGCCTGGATACCTTTTTGAAGCTTTGCAGGTCTTTCTTCATTTCTTATTCTGCTATCTTTCATCAGGGTAAATGTTTCTTCTCTCCTCCTCATGAATCCTTCCATAGCAAGGAGCTTAAAGGTATGTAGCAAAGACTAAACTTGTAATGGTAGACTCAGCTTTTCTTTCTTTTGGGAAACAAGTTCTTCCATAAAGACTTATCCCTCTCTGTTCCATGAGGGCAGAGGCACCGGGTGGCTAAGAGTGTAAGTCTAATTCTGGACTTCGGTGTCAAACAGTTCACTGAGATCTAGGCAGAGCTGCGAGTACTTCAATCTAGCCTTTATGTACAAAGAATAAAGGCAATCCACTGCCCTATATGCATTCCGCTGGGCACATTTCTTCATTGGTCCAGAACTCAGGAGGGGAAAGAATCCTTCTCAATGCAACAACATGCTATATGGACGTTTAAGTCTTGATTTACCATTTAATCTACCACTTTGTGTGCTTGGACTCCTCGGGGCAGGAACGATGTACTATAATTTTTCATATCCCCCAGAGCACTCAGTTCAAAGCATTGCACATAGCAGGTGCCGAATCCATTTCTATTCAATGGAATATTTGTTGAAAAACTCTGATATCCCTAGCAATCAAGTAATTTTCCCTAAAGTGTTTTCACCATAATTCTACCACATATAAAGATCTGTAACCAAGGAAACATCTTTGCCATTCTAGCTAAAACAGATCCTTTCAGTTTTTAAAATCTTCTCTAAGTACTTCTCCTCCTCCTTCATCATTTCCCTGATTCTCGTTTTGCCTGGTGGAAATTTTTAAAAAGCGCTAATAATGTCTTTGAGATGGAGCAGTGGCAGCTAAGGCCTTGTAGTTCTGATTACTCCATCCTTCCTCTCCTCATTCATAATCTCTAAGCAGACACAGTTGCTCTTAGGCACAGTGTCACCTAAGGCTTGCAGAGCTCAGCATGAATATGTTTCTGCCAACGGACCTAGTGTCTGTGTCCCAGGTCTAAGCTGTCAGCAACTCTCTAGATTCCCGGGTGCATTTCCTATGCTTGTGTCTCTTGCTGCCTTGAGCCATCCCTCTCTGATGGGACCCTGATTCTCCTGCCCCTTTCTGTGTCCAGTCATCCAGAGCCATGCTTCTGTATCACCTGGCCCTGAATACTACCTGATAACTGCAAGTTTCTCTGCACCCCACCTTAGAGAATTTGTTCCCATATTCCCACCACCATAGCCTTGTGTGTGAGTGACATTTACCAAACTTCACCTAATTTTGTCAAGCAAAATTCACCTAATTTGGGGCCCGTGTGTAGGAACTTTGAGCAGTCTTTTCTAGAATGTTCCTTTATAGACAGTTTAATTTCCCCAGTTCCCTTGTAGGCATTCCCTTGTAGTCATCCCTGCTCCTAACCTCAGCTAATCTCATGACATTTTGAGTCTGCCAAAGCTAGTCCAGGTCTACCATGAAGATGGAAAAGCAAAAGAGAAAAGGAATCTTTAAGACATCTCTATCTGACCCAATCCCTCCCTTGCTCTTCATTTTTATAGATGAAGACACTAAGACACACGGAGGCTAAGTAAGTTGCCAAAGGGAGCCAAAGGCAAACTTGGAATTAAACCTCAAGGCTTCTGACAACCAGTTTTGTACTCCAGTATTTTTAAAGAAATAGAAAAAAAATAACACAGCAACTGATATCGATTTGCCATTAGTGTGTAGGAGAGGACTGCCAAAAATGATACAGATTCCTCACAAGGCACTGCTTCAAGTCCAAGTTATTTGCAAATCGAAGACACGTTCAGCAGCTCTTACGAGATGGATATTAAACTACAACATATAACAAGTCATAATGTTGGTCTTTCTCAGGAGGCCAACAATCCAGTCTTTTAGTAGTAGATGGTTGCAGTAAGAGAAACTCTGGAAGCCCCCAAAGCCTTATCTTCCATTAGGAACATATTAGAAATTAGCAGTTACAGAACTAAAGCAGAAGGATTTCACCATAATACTAAAGGAAGAAATACACAGAAGAATAACATCAAGCTGTCTAATCAAAGTATGACTAAAAAACATCCAAATCCCTAAACATCAATGAAATTAATGTTTATAAAAATAAAAATCTCTCTCTGTTATAATAAAAACATATTAATTGATACAAAGAGAAGTCTATAACCCTCAAAAGGCAAATTTCCTGCTGAATGTGGTAGTACATGTCTGTAGTCCCAACACTTGGGAGGCTGAGACAGGAGGATCACAGGTTTAAGGCCAGCCTAAGCAACTTAGTAAGTCCCTCAGCAAGTTGGTGAGACCCTGTTGCAGAATAAAAAATAAAGAAGGACTGGGGGTGTAGCGCATAGATAGAATCCCCCTGGGTTCAATTCTCAGTACCACACACAAAAAAAGGACAAATTTCTAGAAATATTTTTAGGACAAATTATAAGGTTATGCATTTACCAACATGATGTAAATCAAAAAGTACCCTCAAAGACAAAAATATATTTAGATTAAGAACACTTCATATTTTTGCTGTTAATTTCCCATCATCAAACCACTAACTGTGAAAATTAGTTTCTATCTGTTCCGCTCTGTGTTTTCATCAATAAAACACTCTTGAAATGCCCACATATTTATTAAACTGTACACCATAAATTTCACAATGATAATCTTTCAAAGTCCAATCATAACTACCTGCTCTGTATTTAAGAAAGAAAGATAAGTAGGAATAGAGAGACAGAGATTCTACACGAAATTGTGCTCTCACATTCAAATACAGAAATCTAATTCCTGAAAATAATGGTAAACTGCTCCGTGTGAGGTCCCTGTGTCCCGGAAAAGGTAGATGGTGAGGGCACTGCTGGGCAGTGACTGGGAATTGATGCTCTGTTAGCATGGGGGGGCAGGGGAGTGGGTTGGCTACATCACTTGGAAAGAGAACAGCAATTAGTCAGGTCAGGGCTTATCAAGCAATGGGCTCTCTGCATACCAACAGAAGAGTCTGGCACATGAGCTATTTTTCTATTTGATCCACTCACTGAACCAGGTAAAGGTGGTCCAGGACTTTATAGAAAGTACTCCACATTTTAATGCAGAATGTTTAAAATCTCCTGCATTTGCATTTAGGTTGTTAGATTTTAACCTTTCCAGTTACTGCTTCTTCCATAACTGTAGATCGAATGATAATGGTATCTGGCTGTTTGGAATACTTTGAATTGCATTCATATACTTAATTCTCATTTAATCTTCAGATGAGAAAACTGGGTCTCAGAGAGGCTGCTAAATTTGACTGAGGTAAGTGGCAGAATTTGAATTCCAGCTCAGGCAACCGGACTCCACACTCTGTACCCTCAGCATGCAAGGCAATATGGGCTAATCTATAAGGAAAGACCCAGGGAAAATGACTCATCGGTACAATGTCTTCAGATTCTCAGGGTGCCCCTAATTGTTTTCCCAACAAAATAAACTCTCTTTTCCTTGGTCTTCACATCTGTAAAACAGGGAGAATATCTAATCAGGTTTCATTTCTAGGTAGTTACAAGACTCAAAGGCAATAATGTATTCTCTTGGAAAAATAAAATAGCACAAGACAATAACAGTGTTACATGTAATTAGGGAATCGGTATGGAATGAAGCACTTTAAAAAATGCTGAGTAAAAATCATTTTAAATTAATAATGATAATAATAATAATAGGTCAAAGGAGAATAAAACACAATCACCAATGCTCTGGTAAACACAATCCAAATAAAAGAAAAATCAGGGCTGAAGAGCTAAGCGCTTTTAACGGATCAATGCTAATGCGGTCATCTGCCGACACAGAACTCCAGGCAGAACAAAGCACCAGGAGCCTGTGACACAGACTTTGCTCCAAATCCCCACACCCATTCCAAGATGCTTGAATTTGAAAATGCCATTTCCCCTCTCTTACTTTCAGCTTCCTCCTATGAAAAGCCCTACCCATCACAGCTCTCTCTTCTAAATCGCACTACCTCCCTAAGTACAGGGCTGAACATCATGGCAAACGCTCCATAGTTCTAGAATTTGGAGCATCTTCTGTGTCCTAAGTCAAGGGATTGTTTCTGTAGAGTGAGAACTCACTGATCTCCCACAGCAAAACACAAAGACGTGTAGGGCAGTATTACCAAATCCTGTGAGTTCCAGTTCTTAGAATTCTTTTGTACCTGTTGCCTCCTAACCTGCTTGTCCACAGTCTTGCCCTTGGTTCAGGTCCTCATCATCTCTCATCAGGATTCTTCCAAGAATACAGAAGGCTCATAACTGATCTTTCTGCTTCTAGTCTCCTCCAGAGTGATCCTAAGATGAAGTAATTTCACCACATCAGTGCCTGTCCTGCAACATTGCAGCATCAATATAAGGTGACAATGTAGTATCTTCTGAACTTGGAGATTTAAATGATATTTCAAATTAAAA
>PVJS01021576.1:0-31364 GCA_004027185.1 Glis glis
CCCCTGTGTTCAATCCCCGGTACTGCAAAAAAAAAAAAAAAGAAAGAAATATCTATCCAGATTCTTTGCCCATTTTTATATTGGTCATCTTTTTGTTGTTGAATAGTTTTTTTATTTATTCTGGATACTAGCCTCTTATCAGATATATGATTTATAAATATTTTCTTCCATTCTGTAGGTTGTTTTTTCGCTTTCTTGATGGTGTTTTTGAACCATAAAAGTTGTTAATTTTAGCCAAGCTAAATTTATATATTTTTTCTTTTCTTTCTTGTGCTTCTGCTGTCATATCTAAAAAGCCATTGTCTAATCAAGGTCACAGAGATTTATGTTTATGCTTTTTTCTAAGAGCTTTATAAGCTTACCTCTTATATCTAGATTTTTGATCCATTTTGAATTGATTATTATGCAGTTGATCCTTGAATGATGTGGAGATTAGGGGAACTAACCCCCTGACAGTGGAAATCTGTATATAATTTTGACTCCCCCCAAACTTAATGGTTAATATTCTGCCGTTGACCAGAAGACTTACCAATAACATAGAGCCAAATCACACATATTTTGTGTTATATGCATTATTTGCGGTGAAAAATAAGCTAGAGATCTCTCTTCACTGTGACACACAATGTACTGGAGAGATGAACTGCTCCTGGAGAGATGATCGGCCTCATTTAAGCAGATACAATACTGGAGCTCACTGCAATCACAATGGGAGGTGGGTACAAAAGTATCACTGTGGTGCAGCATGGACCATGTTAGTTTTATGCAGTTATGGTTTATAATCCATCTTTACATTTGCTTCCATTTCTCTTGACTGCAAATGGCACCATGAACAGTGGTTTGTAATGCACACATAAGTTTTGACTTATGTCTGCATAAGTTTTAACTTTATATAATAGTTTGTGCCTATCTCATGATAGTAAATGTTAAAATGGACTATTATCTACATATAGTTTATGCATTCATGACATACCTTTTTCTTATTTTTTTGATATTTCTAGGCTACAAGTTTTTGTCTGAGAATTTTTTCAAATTGTTGCAAATCTCCAAAAAAAAAAACACCTCTCTATATAAGTGGACCTCTGCAGTCAAATCCATGTTGTTCAGGGTCAGCTGCATATGGTATGAAGTGGAGGTCCAACTTCATTCATTTGCATATAGCTATCCATTTATCTCAAAATCATTTGTTGAAATCATTTCTTGGCACCATTGTCAGAATCAATTGACAAATGTATGATTTGACTTCTGGACTCTCAGTTTTATTCCGCAGGCATGTATGTCTGTTCTTTTGCCATTACCATATGTTTTTGATTACTATAGCTTTGTAGAAAGTTTAGAAATCAGGAAGTGCAGGTCCTTCAACTTTGTTATTTTTTTCAAGGTTGTTTAGCTGTTCTTGGCCCGTTGCATTTCCATATGAATTTTAGGATCATCTTATCAATTTCTGCCAGAAAGGCAAGTGAAATTTAGACAGGATCATGCTTAATCTTTTTTCTTTTTAGCAGTACTGGGGATTGAACCCAGGGGCATTCTACCTCTGAGCTACACCCCCAACCCTATTTTTTATTCTTTATTTTGAAACAGGGTCTCACTAAGTTGCAGAAGGCCTCACTAAGTTGCTGAGGCTGACTGTGAACCCAGATCCTCGGGTCTCAGCCTTCAAAGTACTGGGATTACAAGTGTGCGCCACCAAGCCCGGCAGGGATTGTACTTAATCTATAGATCAATTTAGTGGTATTGCTTTCTGATAATATAAGTGTCTCAAGCCAGGAACTAGGAACTCAGGATGTCTTTCATTTAGATTTTTGTTTCTTACAAGAAGGTTTTACAGTTTTCAGTGTACAAGTCTTACACTTCTATTGTTAAATTTATTTCTAAGTATTTTATTCCTTCTGATACTATGGTAAATAGAATTTTTTTTTTTTTTGCAGTACTGGGGATTGAAAACCCAGGGACATTCTACCTCCGAGCTCTACCCCCAGCCCTATTTTTTATTCTTTATTTTGAAACAGGGTCTCACTAAGTTGCAGAAGCCTCACCCGGATCCTCCTGTCTCAGCCTCCCAAGTACTGGGATTACAAGTGTGCGCCACCACACCTGGCAGAATTGTTTTTCAATTTCATTTTCACATTGTTTATTGCTAGTGTCTAGAAACACATTGATTTTTATATTCTGATTTTTGTGTCTTGCCACTTTGACAAAATCATTTATTAGCTCTAATTGATTTTTTGGTGGATTTTCTATATATAAATTATCTGTGACTAGAGACAGATTTATTTCTTCCTTTCTGATCCGGACGCCTTCTATTTCTCTTTCTCATTCATTGTTCTGCTTACCCTCCTGTGCAATGTGAAACAGAAGCATTGAATGTGGATATTCTTTTCTTATTTCTGGTCTTATGGGAAAGAGTTCAGTCTTTCATCATAAAGTATGATGCTAAGGGTGGTTTTTTTTGGTAGATGTCCTTCATCAAATTGAAGAAGTTACTTCATATCCCAAGTTGGTTGATATTTAATAATATTTGTTTGGTTTTAATCATGAGAAGGTGTTGGATCTTGTTAAGTTTTTTTCTTCATCTCTTGAGATGACCCTGTGATCTCTGTCCTTTATTCTATCACTATGGAGTGTTATCTTAATTGATTTTCATATGTTGAACATACTCTGCATTCATGGGGTAGATCCTATTTGGTCATGGTAGGATTTATAAATTCAATTTGCTAGTATTTTGTTCATGATTTTGCAACTATATTCGTAAGATATATTGGTCTGTAGCTTTCTTCTGATATTCTTTGTCTAGGTTTGGTAAAGGGTGTTTTCTGGTTTTTCTCTTACCCAAGCTATTGTTATATAGTGTTTCTTCTTGATCTGCCTTCATGGCCATCCAAGAAAATCTCTCTAATATTTTATAGTTGCACCTCACTTTTACTGCTCTTTTTAGTTTACTAAAAATAATACTATTCAGTTTTATCACCCACCATAATCACCATTCTTAGTTTCAAACAGACCTTAACCTTTTTCTCAATGTCTTTGAGAAATAGCAATAAAACCACACTGGTAGCAATAAGTGCACGGGCTATGCTGGCATTGTTCTGAACACTCTACAAGGATTACCTCATTGCACCTTCATAACCCTACTAACAAACATGACTATTGTGCTTGCTTCACAGAGGGGACACTGAGGCAAAGAAAGGCAAAGTAGCCAAGCATGGTGGCACATGCCTGTAATCCCAGTACTTGGGAGGCTAAAACAGGAGGATTGCAGGTCCAAGACCAGCCTCAGCAATAGAGAGACTCTCAGCAATCTAGAGAGACCCTGTTTCAAGATGAAAAAAAAAAAAAGGCTAGGGATGTTTCTCAGAGGTAGAATGCCCCTGGGTTAAATCCCTAGTACCAAAGAGAAAGAGAGAGAGACAGATTAACTTGCCCAGAGGCAAAGTAACTAGTTGCTCAGCTAGTAAGAAGTTGAACCAGGATTCAAACGCAGGCACTAGATTCTCAAATCCATGCTCTTATTCACTATGTTTCAACATTTAGTTTTCAAAGAGTATTTTCAGAATGTAAGAAAATTTCAGAAGAGGTGGTCCCAACATTTTTTGAAAGATGTCAGCAAACTTTGGTGAAAACATATACCTTTTTTTTAAACTATTCTGAAAGTCCAAAAGATGTTCTTATGAGAAAGTCTGATACTTTTTCTTAAAATATTAGTCATGTTGTCTTGAATAGCAATGAAAACCTTTGATGTTAAATGGTCCTGTCCAGGATTTTTACTCTCCGGCAAATTCTGCATGGTTTATGGAAACTGACCATTTAAATTTCACTTCAAACTTTTTTATTTTCAAAGAAAAGTAGTATCGGCAGCCCATTTAAAGGATCCTCCAGCAGTAAATTTTAAATGTCTTGCCCTTGGGGAAATAACTGTAAAGTTGGTGCACTGATATTTTCCGCTCACGTGGGCTTACCAGGAAAACCAAGGTCATGTTCCTTCACTGCTGTGCGTGAATGGCGCACATTGCACACAGCAAACATGAAAATATGTCTTACCCAATATAAACATGGTAACTGTGAATTTGCCAACAACTTTTCTGCACCTATGCATGTGATGCCACCTAAGATGGGAGGCAGCAAAGTGCAGATGGTCAGAAACCAGACTCAGCACTCACTCAGTTTTGCTTTGATTTGGGGTCCCCAAGGTACTCATTAAGTCATCTTGGGCAGGTTTCTTAAACTCTTTAAGCCTCAATTTTTCCATCCGTAACATGAGGATAATAACATAGTTATGTGAAGATGAAACAAGATCATCCATATAAAGCTTTTAGTACCTAGCACAGTGTAAGTGTTCATTAAATATTAATTATTACTAAGAAATAAAAATAACTTGGATAACCTCTCTTCTTGGGTAGTTTATGATATAATGAATGGTCATAGGAAGCAGAATGTTCTATACATTATATGAGTAGAAGGAATGTTAATGAGGCTTTAAGAACCAAAAGCCACAGAACAGCTGGAAAAAGAGGAGGAGTGACATTTAAATAAGAAATAGATGAATAACCTTTAAAAGGCAATCAAGGGAAAAGGGGGGATGAGGAATGAACAGTGTGGGCAAAGGTGTACAGAGGGAAAGAGCTGTGAGTGGTCAGAAGTGGTTGGGAGGTAGGGCTTATGGGAAGGAGCAACAAAGGATATGGCTGGAACCCAGCTTCCAAGTTAGAACTTTGGACTTCACATGGTATGTATAAAAGTATATTGATTGGAAATTCTAAATGGAAATCGATGGTTTGCTTTTATTTGTTTTAGATTTAGGATCCAGAATCAATTCAACTTAAAGAGCATTTTCCGTTCCTGGGGAGTCACCGATCTTTTTGATCCACTCAAAGCTAACCTGAAAGGAATTTCAGGTAATGGCAATTCTTCTTCCAAGTTTTTGACACTGTTTGGGGCAGTTTTGTTACGTTTTGATTAAGGGGTCTTCATTGTTTCCACAGAGTCCTCAGTGTTGAACAGAGTCAAACATTATGTAAAAGAATAAAGTGCTTTGTTTCATAGGAGAATGTGTTGCTTTTGGTAATAGCCAAATTTGGGTTAGACTTGGTGGGGGAGAAATATTGCTTGAGACCTTCAAGCGTGGTCTTTGGAGACCGTGTTCAAAATGAGGGTAGTGGCTGGGACACAGCAGCTCGCCTCACTCTGCTGGTCATGACGAGGGCTGCACTTTGATCTCCAGCTGACATGCCAGCCTCAGGTGCTCTCTGTTTCTACCTCCTCTCCTGTCCTCCCTCCCTGTACTCCTCAGTCCTCTTCTAAGGAGCTAAGCTTGAACGTTTCCTTCATTTACCCAATTTCCTTTCCTCAAATTACCCATGCTCTTGTAACCTTGTCCTACATATTCTCCTTCCAATCATCTGCATTGAATTTCTTTGCTCAGAGTTGACATGCCTATGTTTGCTTGTGATCTGAACTTATGTGGAACATAAAAAGGGAGTGGAACCTACATTCCAGAATCTTCTCAGGAGACCATTGGCTAAACTATCGCCAACGCAAAGGCTTAGGTTTGTTTCTACTCTGAATAGCAAATCATGGGTGGGAATGACACTGTGTAGCAGGCATTCTTATTGGTCTTGAATTTCCCCTTAACTGATGAACTTGAAAATCACTCTTTTGAATGTTAAATCATAATATAGAGAAGCTTCCTAAAGCTATGTTCACAATCTTCCTTCTTAAGCCATCACAGAAAATAATGGGAGTCGATCTGTAAGACAAACATGGCTTGGGCTTGAGATGTGACCAAACAGACCAAGTGTTTTATCAACAAACAAACAAACAAACAAAAACAGGAGAGTCTACTCCTAGAGTGTTAAAAGTCTGCCACCTTGGGTTTGGAGGTGTATCTCTGTGGTATTAACACTTTCATAGCATGCTCTAGGCCCTGGGTTCAATCCCCAGCACTTAAAAAAAAAAAAACCACCATCTTTGTACTTTATTGCCTAAACATGCAAGGTGACAGCAAAGCAATAGTCAGGTTTGGCCAGTTTCCAACACAATATTGTTTTCCTTACTGACGTGGGCATAATCTGATACTATAGGGAAAGGAAAAATACTACAGTGAAAAGATGGAGAATGAGGGAAGAGCAAGGGCCACATTAGGTGCATTCTACCTTCAATAATAAACCCAGTCATGCTCTCTCCTTGAGACTCCACAGCTCAGCTATGGCATCCCTGTTGCTGATAGCAATTCTATTCTTTTCATCATCCAAGTTCAAAACTTTTTAGCCCTGGGTTCCATCCCCAGCACCCCCCCCCCATGGCCATTTTATTTATCTTTGCTTCCACATCATTATATTCAATTGATCACTATGGCTTGCTTGTTCTTTCATAACTCTTTCTCCCTTCATGTCCTAGAACATCCTAAAATGCCATCAATCCTATATCCTCAAATGGGACTGATCTTAGCACACATCTTGCAGTCCTCTTATTGGAAGACATCCAAGGTCCATAAGTTCCTCTGACAAGCCACTTAGTCTTAAAAATACCTGTTTGGATACCTCTTTTTTTTTTTAATGCAGTTCAAGTCTACTTATACCTGTTCAAATCAACAAAAATATAGGCTCATTTAATAATTATCCAGCAGTTTCCACACGTCAAATGTGAAGCGTGTAGCCAGGCGTGGTGGCGCACGCTTGTAATCCCAGTACTTGGGAGGCGGAGACCGGAGGATCCGGGTTTGCGGCCAGCCTCAGCTACTTAGTGAGGCCCTCTGCAACTTTGTGAGACCCGGTTTCAAAATAAAGGATAAAAATAGGGCTGGGGGTGTAGCTCGGAGGTACAACGCCCCTGGGTTCAATCCTCGGTACCGCAAAAAAAAAAAAAGAAAAATGTGAAGTGTGTATTCATGTTTCCTACTGACAAGACAAACCAGCCTTATAACCTTCTCCCATAAAGTTTTGTTCCTCTAGAAGTCAGCAAACAATGGACCATCATAAAATATTAGTGAACCATAGCCATTCCCATTCATTTACAAATAATCTATGGCTGCTTTCCTGCTACAAAGGTGGAGTTGAATCATTGGGACAAACACTGTAAGGTTGGCAATGGCTAAAATGTTAATATCTGGCCCTTTATAGAAAAAGTTTACCAACTAAAGTATTGCTTTCCAGAGCCCTTCTTTAAACATAATGAAGAGACAAGTCACATCTGTGCCCAAATGGGCTTCTGGCTTTTTTCTTGAGATGGGGTCACTGAATCTCTCCAAGAAACAGTTTTCTAAAATAGGGGTGGCCAGCACCCACCTCACTTCTTAATTGTGGAAATGAAATGATTTAACATATAGCACAGCATCCCAAAGGGTTTACCACAGAGGATGTGAGTGGAGAATGCTGGCCTGCCTTCCTCAATTAACAAGGGGTCACCAAGCAGTTTTGCGCTATTGATGAAAGCCACAGGGAACACTCAGCCTTCCTCTTCCATTTGGTTGCATTTTACTCAAGTTCTTCCCCTAAAACTCACTGTCTCTTCTTGTTGATATCAAATCCTTTTTTTGCTGTTTGAGGAACTCAGTATCATTTCAAGACTCAACTAAGCCCAGGGTATACCCCCCCCCAGATATCCTTGACACTAGCTGTTATGAAGCTTTTAAGAGTAATTCCTGTCTCACACTAAAAAGACGAAGTACAGCCTTCTTGAGCCCTTCCTTCAGGATCATGGGCTTCCATACAGATCCATGCCCCCTAGTCCAGGAAATACTTTTTGTACACAAAGTCAAAACTCTAAAGAAACTATAAATGAGTAATAATTTTCAATTTCTTCTCAGTACGAAGTACAAGCTCTCAATGACTATGACTTAAATGAGCAAACCATCCAGAGTACGTAAGTTAACACATGCTATACCAGCTGTCTGGTCAGAGCTGCACAGAAAGGGGTGGGTGAGCTGAGGAGGAGGAAAAACAGAGAAAGCAACTAACCACAGCCTAGGTCCAGCAGCCATCTCAGATTCTTAGCACTGTTTCTCTATATCCTGGGCTGGGTACTATGTGACATTCACACACAGGTGCACGTGCACGCTCCATCTCTCAGCAACTAAATGACCAGAAGATGAGAAAGATAAGCTAGAAGTAAGTTCTGACAAAATCTTTTGAAAAGCCACTAGCTGGATATGACCCACACTCTCCCTTGAGTGTGTATTTCTTGCTTTCCTAAATAAATCTCTATGTCTCTGGGAGAATAAAAAAAGCCACTAACTGCATAACTAAATAATGATAATTGAAAGGCAAAAGAATCAGCAAATGATTGCTTATCCTGCATGATGAGAACCTAAGGATCAAATGTAGAGACATTGGCATTTTATAAAAAAGTCTCATATTTACATGATGTCATGTTATGAAGATTCCTAAACCTTTTGAGAATATGACCAACCATACACAAAAGACTAATGATCTCCACCAACAAAAGGATTCGAGGAACTGAAACAATCATTTGGCTGAGACTCACCAAAGACCCATTCTGTGCTGTGCCCTTCAACATTCTGTTGTAAGTGTAACCAGGTGAAAGAACATTAAGGAAGATTCTTTTATGGGGAAACAGAACAAATGGCAGTGTGAGGGGTGTCTATTATTAATTCATCCAATATTTACTGAACCCATATATGTAACAAGCATTATTATGCAAGTTGGGCAAAGATGTATTTAAAATGACTAAGACACCATTTCAGTCTTCTAGCGCTAAGTATAAAAAGGAGGGTAAGCACCAGTAGAAGATGTTATGGAAGAGGAGTCGAGTATGCAAGAGGGAGGGTAGGAAAGATATGACCCCTTTGCTTTGGGTATTGAAATATAACATAGAGGAGAGAATGGGTTTATGGTGGGCTATAGTTTTCCCAAGTGTTTCCCAGAATGCTAATCCAGTAAATTCTGGAACAGAGGGTAGTATAGGTAGTTTCCTGGTTAAACACTACATATTGTGACCCTCCTGTACATATTCATTGAAAATATTTCACATCTAAGAAGCCCCCTACTCAAAACAAAAGCACAAGACTGCTTACCCCACATCTCCCACACTTAATCATGGAATAGCACCTGTAATTACTCTTGAAAGCAAATTTGGGGAAAACATGTTGTATGGCCTTCAATGGCACTAAGCAGCTGTCAAAACTTCAGAGAAGAAAAAGGCAGGAAAATCCCTTCATGCTTGACTTCTAGGTTGACTCATAGTGGCATAACATTTCAAAAGCTACTTAACGAAAGTAAGCAAATAGAGATGTGTAATATTAGAGCAAAAGAAAAACTCGAACTCACAGATAATTCTCAAATTCTCATTTTTATCACTGGTCTTTTGAAATGTCAACTCTTACCAGAGATAACATTTAAGAGATGCTGATACTGAGGTGTAACAGGCTATGGATCTTGGCTTATGGCTACACGAACATAAATGTCAATTATTCCATTCCTGTAGTCTGATGGAGAAAAGCTACTTGATTGAAACTCTTCACTTGCAATTTTAAAACACTGAAATAGTTCAGCTTATCTCCATCTTGCCTTATGGCTACACAAACATAAATGTCAATTATTCCATTCCTGTAGTCTGATGGAGAAAAGCTACTTGAATGAAATTCTTCACTTCCAGTTTTAAAACACTGAAATAGCCTAACCGATCTTCCAGAAGATTCACCCATACAAGTTGGGAGGATGCTAGGGTGCCCAGACTAACACAGACATACATTTGCTGTGTTTTAGCCTGTAAGAGGTTTCATGAGACTCTGCTTGTTTCGTTTAAAACGTTCAAACACCATACTAACCAGTAATGAAGTCACAGAGATAGAAAAACCATCTCACAACTGTCAGTCACTCTTTATCCCAAAAGTTCTTTTTAATTTTGGCACTGTAACTGTTTGCTCAATGTGTAGTAGGAGGGGCTGGTTACTTACAAGATTTTTTTCTTTCCTCAAAGATTCTGCAGACCAATTGCTAAATAAGACAGATTTTTCAATGGTGCCAAGTTAGTTTCTATTGATTTTTCCCTTCTCTGATGCTGGGAAATGATTGTTCCTGAGAGCAAATATAGCCAACTCACAATATCCTGTGTATACCTTAATTACAAGAGGGATGGAATGCTGCATATTCTGTATTCTGGGCTGGTTTTCTCACATGACATTAATGTATGTCCATGACTATGCAACCCAATTTTTTCTAAGAAAAAGTGAAACATATATATCAAAATGATTATTTTAATACTCAGGCTACAGATCTCTTTCAGTTGGTATGCTAGAGCTGACTAGAATGTGGCTATGAAAGGTGGTAGTGTTTGAGTGTGTGTTGATGGAAACGAGTTTTGAGACTGAAAACCTGCATGTCTCCAAATCTGCTTACCAGGTGTGTGGTATCAGATGACTTAACAGCCCCCTCTAAAATGAAAGAATTGGACTGAACAATTTCTAAAGTTTCTTCTGATTCTAATGGTATCATCAAGTACCATTTCATCTTTGGAGAATTGTTTAAAAATGGCTAATGGTTCAGCTAGAAAAATCATTAATTCTTCTAAGTTATCACTCACAGTCCTATTTGCTATCTCTGAAACATGCACAGAACAATTACAATTTTAACCTTCCATTTTCTTTGCGGATTCTAGCTCATGAGGCAAGTTACAAATGATAAAACAGGGTGCACAGAATGCAGCTATGCAACATTAGGCACACTTTTCATACACTGAATTATGCTTCTCAAAGCCCTTAAGCCAAACTTGTAACTTTACCACTTAAAAGTGGCTCTTAGGGCTGGGGGTGTAGGTCAGTAGTAGCCTAACATACACAAAAGCCCTGGGTTCCATCCCCAGTACTGCAAAATAAAGTTGCATAAAAGTGGCTCTTAAAATGCAGTCCAAGAAGGCATTCAAGGAAAACCATCTTGCAAGTTTGCTGAAAATTACTGGGCTATAGAATCTGCCTTTAAACATATATGAGTACCTAACTTTTAGAAATAGTGATGGAAGGAAAGACTAGAAATCATTTTTAAAAGTCCTTAACTATTGAAAACATGGAACAGTGCCCAGATATTGATTGGGGGTGGAATTCTTGGGTAAATTTAACAAATTGAGGTTTTCAAAGTTACATAAAAATAATAAAACTTTCTAAACCTCATTCTAGTTATACAGAAAGCAGCAATGGACACTGCAAGTTTTGTTAAGCACATTATTTTAAAATGTACTTAAATCCTTACACTAAATGAAGGAAACAAAATGGAAATGCGCAACTCACATTTTAATCATTTCCTGAGGTTAGGTCAGGATGGCTTTTACGTTTCTGAAGCAATCCACAAGGCCAAGGTGGAGGTATCAGAGGAAGGCACCACAGCGTTGGCAGCCACAGGTATGTGCAGGAAGCCAAGGCCCGTTGCACATTGCTTGCCCATCCCCACCTTTGTTAAATGTACCCAGTTTAATCTTCACCATTCTAAACCTTTCCATTTAAAACCCAAGTCTGGATGTGATATAGCACTTTTTTGTAAAGAGATGTTAACAGAAAGCAAAAAAAGTTTTGAAAAATTATGGGAGAAAAGATACCCATTTTGAAGAGGATTTGTACTATCACCCCGTAAGCAAGGAATAGGTAATTTCTAAAAATTACCTTCAGTCAGGAATCAATCCCATGGAATCTTCTGAAGAGAAAGGCTTAGCTAAGTGGTATCTTTTCTCTTTAATTTTCCCATTTCCACCCCATCACAACACTAAATGAAATGTCATCAGTATGCTTTGATTTCTTTTTTTTTAAGAATCAAGGTACATAATTGATTTTGTATTGTTTAGTGATTTTCTTCAGATGAATAAAAAATGCAATGAGATTCTTCTATTTATTATCTTTCCTGCAGCTCTGTTGTTACTGAAAAGGTCTCGGATTCCTGTTTTTAAAGCAGATCGTCCGTTCATCTTTTTCCTGAGAGAACCCAGCACAGGTATCACAGTATTTCTTGATAGGATTCAGATAATTATTTATCAGCATCTTTCTAGGAACAAGGGCTCATTTGTTCACTACAGCCTAAAACAAGCATTCCTTCTAGCTGTTTCTATGGTGTTTCAGAAGCTTCCCAGATCCTGTCTTATCGCCCAAGAAAGGAGACCATTTCATAAGAACAAAGGAAACTATTATCCTAATTTTTTTTTTTTTTTTTTTTTGCTTTCCATTCTCTCAGGTCATTTGTGGTTAAAGTAGTTTTTTTTAAAAAAAAATTCAGGTTTCTACTTTTGGGGAAACTAAGAGAAATGATGAAAGTAAACAAAATTATCATTACTATTTGGCAGTGCTAGAGATTGAACCCAGGAACCACTAGCTACTAGGCAAGGAAGGGCTCTACTGTAGAGTTTTAACTGCAGCTCTAAATCTTGCCTCCCCCCCACCTCCAGCTGTCCCCTAGATTTCTTGTCATATTGGGAAAAGATAGTTTGTTCAGGCCACTAGAGTGTATCAGAAAAGTCCCCTAGTGACTCTCAGGAACTCTAGCATTCTGGTGAATGCATCTGGACTTTTATTTTTCTGCTTATCCTTCTCAAAAATCAAATATTGCCTTAGTATTTTTAAGTCCCATTATAAACCTTAACTCAGAGTGAAGTAAAGTGAAGTACAGGCAATGCCTTATTCATCAAATCAGAAAGACAAGCAGATATCCTTTCAGCTTCAACCACATTGGTCAAAAGTCTTTAAATTTCTCTTAATGTTACTCCTCCCCCTCTGACAATTATTTATCAGCCTCAGAAGGAAGAGATTCTCAGTAAAGAGTTGTTGGCAAGTCTAAACAGTGTATTAAAAAGAAATAGGATGGAACAAGACTAATAAAATCAAGCAAAGGTGGATCTACTTTAACTAAACATCAGGCATTACTTTTATTTATGGAGAGAAAAAAGTCAAAAGTTAGAATTATGAAAATTAAGCATAGTTTTACACAAATTGTTAAGGAAATACTGTCAACATCATTTTATCTGAGAATCATTTGCACACTGCCATAACTTACGCTAGAAATCAAAGGAACATTTTTGTGACAAAAAGGATGAAGATAACCATTTGCTCAAAAATAATCTATTAGGGGATATCTGGGGAGAAAAGTCCATCAACAGAATATATCCACTTAGCATTTCAGCATGATCATCCCAATCCCATAGTGACTAGATGAAAATGTCACTTATCACTCAGAACAGGCAGCAGAGAGCCCTCTCTTAGAAAGGATACATGTCAAAAAAGGGAAGATGAAAAAATGACAGGTTCTGCTCCATCAAGAAACCAAGAGATAGGACTAAACTTGAACAGAAAGGTCACTGCCCAAAGCTGATAGTCAATAAAGGTCGATGACAGTTAAGAGATTCTGTTTTTGGAATTCAACTGCATATAAATGATGTACAATTCTAGGAAAGGACACACCACCATTTCAACTTGTATGAGTTTTCAGAACTGCCTTAGTAATTAGAATGAAAATAAAAGGCTAATCCTAAACCAGTTCCAGAATCCACTGAAGTGTCTTTGTGAATTTATTTTCCTTTCTGGGAGGCACTTGCCCACATCACAAAAGGCAAAGTAGCTACTGACAGCTACTGAAGAGATACTAGAAATGAGTCTCAGCCTTCAGTACTCCAAACTGACAAATCTTACTGATAAGAGCAACTAATGAATCAATTAACACATAGGGAAACATTAAGGAAAAATCTAAAACCTCAAGATTAACTTTCCAGAGAATATCATTTGTCCAACCAAAGGTGACTGGAGTGATCTAAAGGGCCTAAAAAATAAGGTATACCCACCCCAGATATATTCTCCCTCTCCTTTGCTGACAAAAATAATTCTATTAAAAGTATTATACTGACATGTCCACGGTTTTTTTTAATAGAAAAAAATTGAAAGCCTGACAATGGGATATTAAGCTTTAGTTTTGATGAGTTTCAAACTGTGACTAGGTTTTGGGATGAGAGTGTAACATGGCAGAGAGATAAAAGATAAAAAGGAAGCCGGGCGTGGTGGCGCACGCTTGTAATCCCAGTACATTGGGAGGCAGAGACCCAAGGATCCGGGTTCGCGGCCAGCCTCAGCTCTCTCTCTTTCTCCCTGTCTCTCTCTCTCTCTCTCTCTCTACTTAGTGAGGCTTTCCGCAACTTCATGAGACCCGGTTTCAAAATAAAGTATAAAAAATAGGGCCGGGTGTGTGGCGCGGAGGTAGAATGCCCCTGGGTTCAATCCCCCGTACCACCAAAAAAAAGACAAAAAGACAAAAAGAAATGGAACTGCTACTGTCCAAGTCCCCCTAGGGTTCATTCTGAATAATGCATTAAAGGTCAAAGGGTCTGAAGGATTATTACATGAGTAACCTGTGAAATGGAAACAAGACCTTTCTGATAAGGAAAGCTACCACTGGAACAGATAATCTTTTTTGTATATATTAAGTATGAACTTCTATCTGAAAGACATTTAATCTAAATAACATAAAATTTAAGACCAGACAGTACATTCTGGATTTTGTGTAGCTCTTGCTGAATGTTGGCAATTACTTTAGTAATTCCATCTATTAAATTATATCTTGTGTTATTTGAAGGTATTTTGTAGAGGTAAAAAAGTTCAAAGAATTGCATATGAAAATACTACATTAAACACTTCTTTTTCTTGACAGGGTTTGTCTTCAGTATTGGGAGAGTTTCAAATCCCCTTGATTAAATTAGCAGATCTCAAGAACGCTCTTTATTTTCATATATGCTTTTCTTCATTAAAAAGTTACAATTTCATTTTACTATACCCTTGAAATTTAAAAAATGTTCTGATAAAAGTGTAAAAAAGATAAGAGTGATTTTCAAATATTATGAACCTAAAAATGCTTTAATTATAATTGTATAAGTTTATTTTGCCCGCTCTTAATCCACATCTAAAATTTTTAACCTTCTTTTCTACTGGTTACCCCCCAAACACTAAAAGGCACAGCAGTGATCTATGAATGATGAATGAGTCAGGCCATAGGATCTCATCCTCACTACGGATACAGAAGGTCATGTTGGATTGAGGGTGGAGAATGAAGTGTCAGTTTCCCTCACCCTGTGTAATTAGGGTAATGAAAAACAAGCAAAGTATCTTAAATCTGTTTCCTTTCCATTTAGCTTCTAGGTAAAATTGAGAGTTTAAGTGTGAGAATTGCAGAGCAGAATGAAGAAATCCCTCTAAACCTCTAATTTGTTGTGCGCTTTTCTCAGCCTGGCATGGCATCAAACTGTTGCTGGTTGGACATTTCAGAGTATGTAGTATACTCCAAACTTACCACTCCCTACACCTAATGACTTCAACTTAGTGACATCCACAATCCTAGTGAGAAAGGAAAAGAGGTTGAAGGGAGGTAAGGAAATCAATAATGTCCAAAACTGCCTGCTTCTTAAAAAGCTTTTAAAGACTGCCTATCTGCCACAGGCATACCCATTCCATTATCCAGGCAGAAATCGAGTATGTTGGTGTGGCCAACTACGAACATACAGTAAGAAGGCAATGCAGACTATGCAACATGTAATTACAGTTAGGTTCAACAAATACCAACTTCAAATGGTGTATTTTCCAAAGCTAAAAAGCAAGGCCTTTAAAATTCCATTGTCATAGGATGTTTTAAATGATTACTTTGAATGTGATTATTTCCTAAACCACACAAGAGTAAAATAGAGCATTTATTGATGGAATAACAAAAGTGCTTTTCTTAAATATTCTTCAAAATACATTTGTACAACTTACAATAATATATCCAAAATAACTGTATATACAAAACATTACCTAGTTTTAATGTATGTGCTTTTTTCCCCAAAAATTACAAAGTAACTTCTTTTTAATTTTTTTTTGGCAAAGTTCAACCTTAACAGAGGTGACAATTTTAAAGGTTGGTTTAAGAAAATAGAACCTGAGGGAAATTGACACGCAAGAGTCAATGACAAGCAAGAGATTCAGAGGAATATTTTTAGTTTGTTAAATAAAAATGTTTTTTAGAGTGATACTTTTCACATTACAAAAATAAACCAAAATGAAGAAAAGGTCACTGTAAAATGATGGAAAAAGGATCTGTAGACTCGCTTTTAGTATTTCAAATAGCCAACAATGCATGTCAAAAAATGAATGCAAGATCACAACAGTCTCGTATTTACTTTGTATTTGGAGAAGATAGTGAAATAAGTGGCCACATTCTATGTTCTTTTAATTGCTATTAATATGGTTGATCTGATTAGCTCTTCGATGAATTTCATCCAAGAAATTCTCCAGTTGTTCTATTAGCATTCGTTTTTTAAACCTGTAAGAAATGAAACAAAATAAATAATAGCACTCAATTAGTTTTTAGTGGATAATATATACCACTATAATACTTTAAAAATAGAGAAAAAAATTGCTTTGGGGAAGATTTTTCAAAGTGAAATGAAAACGGAAAATCAACACTCTATGACATATACAATCTGTAAGAAGATTTGGAAATTATTGTTTATACCAGAACAGTATTATAGTCTGTCTCTAAAACAAATAATCTTGTCCTAGATACAATGGCAAAGGGGTTATTCTTTCTACAATCAAAGAGAAAAAGAAAAAGGGGATGGGGAATACTAATATATACAAGGATCCAATAAAATTTGGACTCCAATAAAATTTGGACTCCCCAAGCAATTATTGCAGTACTTCCTTCTTCTTGTGCTATTTCAAAGGTAAGTACTGAAAGGAATGTGAACAAAGCATTACAATTATGAAGGGGAAATGAAAAGTAGACAGTTACATTTAAAAACTATGGTGTTCTACTATTATAACTTGCAAGCAAGCAAATCAAGGATAGATACTTATCACATAAGATTAGAAAGCAGTTCAAGTGGCAATTCTTTAAAATTTTCAATAATAAATATACTGGATATCCTATTCCTACTTCTCTACTTGTAAAATAATACAAACAGTCACATATTACACAACTCTCTAAAAGGTGGCAGCAGTAAAGTTCAGGTGCCAGGAATACAGCTAAATCCAAGATGACGTTTGAGCTCACCAAAGAGCAGCATAAAGTTATCATAACGAGCAGAATATGTTAATTATTCAAAATTAAATGAAAAGTTAGGATCTTATTACCTCCAAAGTGGCCCATGATCTAGCCACCCCCCAAAAAGAAAAAACTGCTCCATCTAAAACCTTTATATATATATAGCATGGAAGAGAAAGGGGACTAATTAAAGGGGAGTTATGTTTACATTTGGAAAGTCAGATGAAATAAACCCTAAGTTTTCTTATAATACTAAAATTTAAGTCTTAAAAGAAGAATAAAAAATGTTTTTAAGCTTGTACAGCTATGCCTTCCAATTAGATATACTTCACAGTTACATTTATAACTTTGAGCCACATTCCTTATACTAAAGTACATAATCCTGGGCTACTGAAACAATCAGAGTAAGTCTATTTGTCCAACTCTGGTTCCTTTTGATTCTGTGTCTTTCCAAGTAAAAATGAACTGCATTCAAATATTCCTTTTCTAGGTTATATCTAATCATCAATTATTAATATATAAAGGTAAAAAAATTAAAGGTTATAAAATACAGAACACCAAATAGATACAGAGAAGGATAAATAAGAATGCTTAAAGTACCTAGTAATTTGCAGAGAGAAAAGGTCCATAGTTCCTAAAGAATTTATGTGTGGCTATTTTTAATTTTTGACCTTCTTTCAATAAACTAAAAAAAGTACATGTACATCATAGTGTGTCATATGCATGCATAAAAAAGGTGCACAGATACTGTTAAAATACTGCCTATGTAAACTGGAAACTCATCACTGTTTCATAATGTACAAAACAGTTTACCTTGATGCTTCTTTAATGACATTTTGTAAAAATATTAGTCTTGTTTGTAAACTGCCTTGCACATGCTTCAGTAAAGTGAAGATTCTTTCATATTCTTCAAAGAAAAGCAAAAGAGAAAAAGGAAAATTAAGTGGCTTTCATTTATACTCTTATTCAATATTTTTCTCTTGCAATATTTTATATTCAGATATACTAAGACAAAAACATTCTATATAAAAATTTCACCATTCTTTAAATATTTTATAATATATTTTAACATATGTGAAAGAAAATATATATCAACAATGATTAAAACACCTGTCAAACATGGGTTTTTGTTTTTATTTTGGCCAAAGCTCCCATTAAGTTATCAAACATAAAGCTTAGAAGAATGAATAAAATAGCTTTTTGATAGTACCACTACAGGAAGAGGCAAATGACCTTTATAAAAACCCATCTTTACAATTTAAATTCTAAACTATAACTACATGGGGGGTTAACGGAAGGGAGAAACAAACAAACAAACATGTTAAGGGTGCTATTTCAATTTTAAGTTTTCACATACAACTCTGCCAAGGACTATAAGCTTTTAAGTGCCAGGGACCGAGTCTTACTCACTTCTGGCCCACATAGGTCACTGTACCATTATTTAAGGTGACCTGTTAACATCTTCGGAATCTTCAATAATACTCAAATTCTTCCCCACAAAGATTTGTTGTATTCATATAATAGCTTTCATAACGTTAGTATTTTGGCCTAAATAAATTCTTGATCACTACCATGATATAAACTTACACCAGTAGACATTGTAATGAGAAATTTATAGACATGAAGTTATTTATTATTCACTACAGCTTTTTGGTTTAGCTGCTATATTAAAGTTCCAGTTGTTGGGTTAGAAGAATATTCAAGACTCTGGGTCCCAGTTGTGGTAGGAACTATATGTAATTTATCTGTGTAGTCTTCTTTGGCTTTCACTCTTTGCTGCCTTCCATACCTAGCACCTTGGCAATAGAAGATATTCAGTGTTTGTCAGCTGAATAAAGAATCAAATTTTATGTAACTCAGATACTGTTCAAGACATCTAGAATCAGATCTATACTACTGGGTAATCTGACTTATTTTCATTTTCTTTGAGCGTATACAGAAAATAAATCTGAAGTTTGTCTCTAACTTATACATACTTCTTCCCGGCTTTCGGATCTCTTTCATTATTTGTGCTTTTAGTTCAGTATTGACCTCTTCATGGCTTCTGCAATGCATCAATTTCTTTCCTTTACTGAGTGAAGACGCTGGTATATTCTCTTCAGCACACTGTTCTTTATCTCTTGGCTCCTCATGATTTTCTAAAAATCCACCTACAGTGAGGTCATTATTTCCTAAATGATCATGACCAAGAGCCTCTGTATGATTGGTTGGTCGTTCTAGTAAATTGGCTGGAGAAGATGTTGAAAATTCAGTATCCATAGCATTTGGTGTGATGTCTGATGAAAGCTGGTCTGCAACATGATTTTCAACCACATCATCTATTGTTGAATCATTAGTGGTTTCTGAAACTAAAAACAAAGATAAGGAAAAAAAATTGAAAGCCAATATGAATGCACACAATAAAACAAGCAAATCACAACTGATTTCCTTGAAAAATGCAAATTAACAAATAACAATGCCTTCTCCCTCTTCCAGCCTCCACTCTCTTCAAATATGACTTTCCCTTCCCCTCTCAGCAGTATACCTCACTTCCTACTTCACAGAAGAAAAGCAAAGCCTTGTGCCAGGAACTTCCTCTTCTTCCCCCTATTAAGTCTGTACCCACTCCCCTTCTGTTCAATGGATGCAGTACTTTTTCATTGGCCCTCTGGGCCATTTCTTGCCTTCTCAGCAATTTTGTGCTGATTATGCCTTCTCTCATCTTCATTTTCAACCTCTCCCTCTCTACTGCTTCCCATCATTTCATTTAAACACTCTCAACTCTCTTTGATCTTAAAAACAAAGCAAAAGTCACTTCTTTAACTCCATGAACTCTTCTAGCTACCATTCACTTTTCTACTTACTCTTTATAGCTAAAACTGTATTATGATTATTACTATTATTTTGGTACTAGATACCGAACCCAGGGCATTCTACCTCTGAGCTATACCCCCAGTCCTTTTTTATTTTGAAACAGGGTCTCGGTAAGTTGCTGAGACTGGCCTCAAACCTGCAAGCCTCCTGTTTCAGCCCCCCAAATATTGCCAAATATTGGGATTACAGGCATGTGCCACAGTGACAGCTCCTTAATAGCTAAAGTTTTTAAACTGGTTGTTTATAATCATTGTCTCTATTTTCTCACTTCTCCCTTAACCCTCTTTATTAGGGATCTGCCTGATTTACTCTACAGAAATTGCTCTTGTTAAGAGAGCTAAAATCCAACAGATCTTTGCAATCCTCTGATTGGTCTGTTTGTGAAGTAAGTGAGGTCACCAACCATTCCATTCTCTTTCACTTTAGCTTCCATGACATCACATTCTTCCCTGTGTCATCCTCTCTCTTGGATTCTTCCTTCTCAATGTCCTTTTCTGTTTTTTCTCCTCTTAACTTTGGTACTTTCAAGGTTCTGTTCTGGGCTCTTTTTTTTGTCCTGCCGTTTTGCTTTGTAAAATTTTTTTATCACTCTAATAGGCAGTAAACTACCTCCCATACCTACCCTTCTAGTCGAATTCCTTTCTACTGTGTCCCAAATTCACCTTAGGATTGCCAACCTGGCTATCTAATACACATTTCTAAACTAAAATCACACTTCATTTCTTCTTCCAGTCTACCCGATGTGTCTCAAGACAGAAACTTGACTCTTCCTCTGCCCTGATCCCCTAATTCAATCTGTAACCCAGTCCTTTGCTATATGTCCAAGAATTTCTTGAACACATCTTCTCACAACTACACAGTCAGGTCATAATCATCTCTTCCCTAGTTCCTGTGCATGCGGGAATATTAAAAATTATTTAATATTCAGTCAATGTCCACATTCTCCAATTACCTTATATATTTTCTATTTGTGTTAAAATTGGATTTGTTTGATTCTGGGTTCAAATCAGGCCTGTATATTGCATTTGGTTTATATGTCTCCTAACTGCCTTTCAATCTATCAAATCCTTCTCTACTCTCTCTCTTTTTTTTTTTTTTGCGGTACTGGGGATTGAATGCAGGGGCGTTCTACCTCCGCGCTACGCCCCCGGCCCTATTTTTTATACTTTATTTTGAAACCAGGCCTCACAAAGTTGCAGAGGGCCTCACTAAGGAGGGAGGGAGGGAGGGAGGGAGGGAGAGAGAGAGAGAGAGAGAGAGAGAGAGAGACAGAGACAGCGAGAGAGCTGAGGCTAGCCGCGAACCCCGATCCTCCGGTCTCCGCCTCCCAAAGTACTGGGATTACAAGTGTGCGCCACCATGCCCGGCTCTCTACTCTCTTTTTACTATGCATTTTGGAAGCAGGGGTCAAACAAACCACAACAGATTCTTAGCCTTGCAGAGTTTTCTTCCTACAAATTGGATTTTGCTGATTATAGCTCTGGTTTTGTCATTTAACATGTTTCACTGTCCCTTTTATTTGCTATGAATTAGTAGTTAAGATCAAGAAGCTTGATCATACTGACATTCAAATTTTAGGGGGGAATCAAGTCCATTTCAGAGGCAGTATTATCTAATTCTATCAGGAGATATATAATATTTGGTTTCTCTTTAGTTAAGATGTTGTAAGCCAGGAATCATCACTACCTATAACTAAAAATTCCATTAATTCAAGAGTTTCCTACATTTGATTTTGCTTCTTCCTGATAATATTCCACACATTACAGTCAGCCTAGTCTTCATAAAATGCTACTTAGATCAGGTCACCATCTCTTTCAAATTTTTCAATGGATTCTCACTGTCTTTAACATAGACAATCTTTACCTGACTTCTATCTCTCAGTTCTCGCCTTACCTCATGCCCAATGCCCTTGCTATACTAGAATTCTTTCAGGTCCCTTAATAACCTTCTCTTTTTTATATTTACACATATTCTTCTTAGACTACTCTTATAGCATACGCAAATGCACAGCTTTGTTTAATTCCCATTCACCCTTCAATATAACTTCCTTGGGCAAAGTACCATGACCTCATAAACTAAGTTAAATCCTCTTGCCAAATGCTCCCACAATATATGTAACTTTGCTTTTGTAACACTCATCACACTTCTAATTACTTAATGACTTTTTTCCTTGCTTATTATGAGAGCAGAGATCACTATTGTCTTGTTCACTGCTACACCTTAATGCCTAGGATTGTCCATGTCCAAAATAGTATATGTAGGCTGGGCGTGGTGGTGCACGCTTGTAATCCCAGTACTTGAGAGGCAGAGATTGGAGGATCCGGGTTCGCGGCCAGCCTCAGCTACTTAGTGAGGCCCTCTGCAACTTCGTGAGACCCGGTTTCAAAATAAAGTATAAAAAATAGGGCCAGGGGTGTAGCTTGGAGGTAAAATGTCCCTTGGTTCAATCTCTGGTACCGCAAAAAAAAAAGTATATGTATTTAATAATTAGTTGTTGAGCTGGGCGTGGTAGCTTGTAATCCCAGTACTTGGGAGGCTGAGACCGGAGGATCTGGGTTTGCTGCCAGCCTCGGCTACTTAGTGAGGCCCTCCGCAACTTAGTGAGACCCTGTTTCAAAATAAAGAATAAAAAATGGAGCTGGGGGTATAGCTCGGAGGTAGAATGCTCCTGGGTTCAATCCCCAGTACTGCAAAAAAAAAAAAAAAATATTTGTTGAATTTAATTGAAACTGAAAGCCATTTTTCTTCTGGTGTCGATAATGCTCCTTTCAAAAACCATTATTTTGGGTTGGGCATGGTGGCGCACACTTGTAATCCCAGTACTTTGGGAGGCGGAGACCGGAGGATCCGGGTTCGCGGCCAGCCTCAGCTCTCGCGCGCTCTCTCTCTCTCTCTCTCTCTCTACTTAGGCCCTCCGCAACTTCGTGAGACCCGGTTTCAAAATAAAGTATAAAAAAAAAAAATAGGGCCGGGGGCATAGCGCGGAGGTAGAATGCCCCTGCGTTCAATCCCCAGTACTGCAAAAAAAAAAAACCACAAAAAAACCATTATTTTTGAAATATTTGAGATTTGCTAGTAAAGAATTATGAATATATGAAATTTTCAACAAACATTCATTAAAAAGACATACTAAGCTGGACATGGTGATGCACGCCTGTAATTCCAGTACTTGGGAGGCTGAGACAGGAGGATCCCAGATTTGAGAACAGCCTCAGCAATGTAGCAAGACTCTCAGCAACCTAGCAAGACCAAAAACAAACCAAAAAAATATTAAAAAGGGGGTTGGGGGTGTTAATAGGAGGTAGAATGTTCCTGGGTTCAATTCACACACACACACAAATTATTGCAGGCCAATTTAGAATAAACAAATCTTTTCTCTAGACACTCATTGGACTCTATTGTTCATTTCTTTTCTACAATGTATTATAAAAATCTCTCCTCTAAGGAAGAACCGAATATTTTTTTTAAAACAGTCCAAACTCCTTACTTTTATGAAGAGGAAGGGGTTTAGTAAGGTCTGGCTGTGCTTGAGTCATAGGAGCAGGTGGTCCTTTTCCTCCAATATGATTGTTTACAACAGGGTTCTGCTGTCTGCCTCTCAGCAGTGGAGACATACACCGACGTCTTTTAGGGATCCCTTGCATATTCGGTTCTCCAGGTCGTTTATGTTTATTCTGAGGTCCAGCCACAAATTCATCTGCTTCATCTATCATCATACCCTATAATAAAAAAGAATGTAAGTTCCTTGGATATACATGTGATTTTTTATGTTTGTCATTTATTTATTTTAATTGACAAATAATAAATTGGGATATTTATGGAAGGATTTAATCAAGCTAATTAATATATCCATCACACCTCGCCAACATTTTTTGTGGTGAAAATATGAACCACTTGCTCTTTTAGAAACATATAATACATTATTATTAACTACTGTAATCATGTAGTACAACAGATCACTAAAACTTATTCCTCAATATCTTGCCTTTCCTCATCCCTCTTGCCACAACCTCTAGTAACCACCTTTCTACTCTCTGTACCAAGAGAATATAATTTTCTTGGATTTATGTACAATTTTCAAATGACACAACCAATTCCAAATCACTTAAAACAACTATATCCTATGTTGACACTTATTAGATACACTACCAGGAAAACAGCTTCAGCTTACTTTAGCTGAATTAGGAGCTGTTAAATTGACAGTGCCTACTATAGGCAAAGTATATAATAAAACATTCCAAGATTACCTTTTTATCCAGCTTAAAGGGGTTGCCAAATGTATGCAACCTTCGAGGCTGATCAGGATCAAGTTCTCTTAGTGGAGAAGGTACTTGCTTGAGGTATTCTTGGTAATTCCCCATTTGTGCGATAGGAACACTGTGTACTTGATCTTTTCAGAGAATAAAACAAAAGTTAACCTCACGATGCTCACACTGCATCTAGTAATCAAATCTATGAATGTTATCTAGTGTTATTCTAGACAGTTTGATGCAATTATAAATACTATGACAAAGTATTTGAAATATTTAAAGTAAAATTAAAAATATTGATTTCATCTTCTAAAAAATAGTGATGTATGAAAGGAGAGAAGGTTAGCACTCCCCTTGACAAGGATGGAAGAGGCCCTCGGGCCTAACAACACGCATACAGTTAAGGCATTGCCACCTACTTCTCAGCATCTAACTATTGTTTTTTATGCAGCGCACGAAAGGGAGGGAAGGGAGAGGGAATAGGGTGGGATTTGAGGGAGGGCTAAATGAACAATGTGTGCATGTATGATTCTGCTACCCTGACACTTATCAAATGTATAATCATGCTGGGCGTGGTGGTGCACACTTGTAATCCCAGTACTTGGGAGGCTGAGATCCGGGTTTGCAGCCAGCCTCAGCTACTTAGTGAGGTCCTCCGCAACTTAGTGAGACCCTGTTTCAAACTAAAGAATAAAAAAATAGGGCTGGGGGTGTAGCTCGGAGGTAGAATGCCCCTGGGTTCAATCTCCAGTACCGCAAAAAAAAAAAGTATAATCACAATGCACCAATAAATGAATATATAAAACAGATTTAAAAAAATAAAAAATTAAAAATATTCATTATTTTCAGCAAATAGAGTATGTGTAACCTTGCCATAAAAGGTATATCTCTTCTACTGTATCCCAAATAAACAAAACTGAATTGTAGCAGAATTTGTAGGAAAATATTGCACAACAGAAAAGTCACATGGATATAAAGCTATGGTTAGAATGCAGAGAATGCAGAGATTGCAGGTGGCAAGGCTTAAATTGTCATGGAATAGCCGGGCGTGGTGGCGCACACTTGTAATCCCAGTACTTCGGGAGGCAGAGACCAGAGGATCCGGGTTCGTGGCCAGCCTCAACTCTCTCTCTCTCTCTCTCTCTCTCTCTCTCTCTCTCCCTGTCTCTCTCTCTCTCTCTCTCCTGAGTGAGGCTGTCCACAACTTCATGAGACCCGGTTTCAAAATAAAGTATAAAAAAATAGGGCCGGGGGCGTAGCACAGAGGTAGAATGCCCCTGCGTTCAATCCCTGGTACCGAAAAAAAAAAAACTGTCATCTGATTTGCTTTGTAGCAGGTGCCATGGGTATAGTAAGGAAATATCAGAACAGGCCAGGCAATGGCAACCCAGAGTTAAGCCCCAGACAGATGCTAGTGTATCATAAGAAAATGATTACATTTGAGTATCTATGTGTATAAAAGAATGAGGAAAGCTAAAAAGGAAACTAAACTGACAACAAAGGTTGTTATCTCTGGGGAATAGAATTAGGGGCAACAGTGATGGTAGGAAGGGAGGTAGAAAAATCAGAGATGGTTCACCCGTTACTTTGTTTGAATTTACAATGAGAATATAATAGTTTAAAATTTACATTACCATACTATGCTTTTTCAGATGATAAAGAAAAAAATTACAAAAAATACCAAAAATAGCAAAACTGTAATCTAACCTTCATCCTGTCCTTTAAGAAATTTGCGGGTGCTCTTCAAAAGATTAGATCTCATTCTTGTTAAGTGATCCAAAAGATTCCGTCTGGGTATGTCATATGCATTTCTAAATGTCTGAGGTTTCAAATCCTATTTAAAAGCATTTAAGGACAAAATTTATTTTCAAACAGAATTATAAGAGACTATAGTCTCTAGCCTGCAGCATAAGTTTAGAAAATAGATATATAAGTTGAATACTTAGCTTTAAAAAACAGGATATATTATGATATAGTCTTAATGTACTGCTTTAGGACCAAAAGATGGAAATTTGGTGGTAAGCTCAACCAAATAATCTCAAATTCACAAAAAACTAACTTCCAAATTTTAAAAACTGAAGAACTTTTAAAATAGCTTTGATATATATTTCACATACCATAAAATCACCTATTGTAAATATATCGTTTGATGAGTATTGGTAAGTTGGAGGTGTGAAACTCACCACAACCCAGTTTTAGAATACTTTCACCATCCCCCAAAGATCCCTGTACCCATGTGTACTCAATCCCTATACCTATCCCTAAGCTTCCTGTCTTTCTATATTAATTCTGTTTTACAAATGGAATCTGATGATATCTAATATTTTGTATCTGGTTTCTTTCACTTAGCATGATGTTCTTAAGATTCATCCACACTGTTCATGTATCATCAGTAGTCTGTTTTTTTTATTTTCCGGTAGTATTTCATTTTATGGTTAAACCATTTCTTTTATTATCTGTATCAGTTAAACACTTGAATTGTTTTTAACTATTTAAAATCATGCTGCTATGAACATTTGCATGCAGAAAGCCTCTGGATGGGCATATGCTTTCATTTTTCTTGAGTAGATACCTACAAACAGAATTGCTGACTATATAGAAAATAAACGTTTCACTTAAGAAACCACAAACCATTTTCCATCAGCAATGTATAAGAGTTGCAGTTGCTCTACCTCCTCACCAACTCTAGATATTTTTCAGTCTTTTAAATTTTAGCTACTCTAGTAGATATAAAGTAATATCTCATTATGGTTATTTAATGTGCATTTCCCCAATGGCCAATAAAGTTGTACATCTCTTCACGTACCCTATTTGTATATCTTCTTACGTGACGTGTCTGTTCAATTACAGTATTTTGCCCATTTGGGGGTGTTTATTTTTTATTATCAAGTTGTATAAGTCATTTATTTATTTTGATAAAAGTCCTTTATTTAATATACATTTCTCTCTGGGCTATAGCTTGCCTATTCATTTTTACAAGTTTCTTCCAAAGAGCAAAATATTTTAATTTTAATAAAGTCCAACTTACCAACATTTTTTGGTTTGTGCTTTTTGTGTTATATTTAAGAAATCTTCCCTAACCTAAAATCATAGAAATTTTCTCCTATGTTTTTTCCTAGAAGTTTATGGTTTAATTCCTACTCTTAAGATCATGATCACTTCAAATAATGTGAGCTAAGAGTCAAGTTCATTTTTTTGCATATGGATATCCAATTGCTCCAGCATCTTTTGTTTAAAAGACTTTTTCCACTGACTTAATTATTTTAACACCTTTTAAAAATTAACTATGTGTTGGATCTACTTCTAGACTCTCTTCTGTTCTGTATGTTTATCCTTATACCAATACCACACCATGATTACTGTAGCTTTACAGTGAGTTTTAGAATCAGATGGTGTACTCCAAACTTCTTTCTTCTTTTCCAAAATTGTTTTAGCTATTCCAGAACCTTTATATTTCCATATAAACTTTAGAATCAGCTTGCCTATTTCTGCCAAATGGCTTGCCTATTTCTGCTGGGATGAAGATGAACAATAAGTATTCATAAAATATTTTAGGGTCATTAGTATAAATAATGAACTATAGTGAATTTTACCATTAACTATGTAACTTCAGGCAATCTTTAAGCCTGTTTTTCTCATCTATAAAATGAATTAGTTCTTTCTCCATTAATCCACCCATTTAATCACATACCATGTACAATTTTTGGTTTAATTCTAAAATTCTATGATTCAATGATAGTATAATGATCATTATTCTGCAGAAACAATTTTTTAAGTTTAGACAATGTCAGTTAACAGAAAATGTGATGTATTATTCACTAACCCAATATAACATAACTAGGATAGTGCTAAATTGATAATTACCTTATTTAGTAAAGCAACTTGGAACCCAGTGTATTCCTTCATATTAAGGTCTAGCAGTCTGTGAGGGATATCCTCTGAAATCCCCTGGAGCAGCTGTTGAAAATCTTTCCTATATGCCATTGATAAACCATGTGATCGGCTTCGGACTTTAATCCCAGTTTCCTGTACTACTTTTTTGCCTACAGATCCAATGACTCGATCAGATTCTATTTTGGCCTAAAGTAAAAAACAAATAAGAATTGTCTTGATATAATCTAAGTTGATAAGGCAGACACAATCATTATGGTCTTCTCTAAGTATTTATTATATTTTTACAAGAAAAAAATTAAAACCTCAAGTAAGCATAGGTTATATCAAGTATGAGGTAAACTAAACACAGTTTAAACAATAATGTCTTATGACTAAATCATTAGAACTCTAAACTTTTAGAGGACAAACAAATACAACTTAATACCCATTACCTCATAAGTGTAAATGCTTTGTAAATAAAAATGGATATTCCTAATTTGGAGAAATTAGGAAAAAAATTTCGTCAATATTTGCTTAAAGACACTGGATATTAGCACATAACTAAACATTCGTAGATAAGGCAAATCAAGTGATACAGCCTTTTCACTGGAAAAGTAACAATATTTTGATTCCTCCCAAACTACATTTCAATTAGCAGTTAGGATAGAGATGTTAGAAGTAATGAAAAAATTATGTATTGCAAAGGACAATAATTTGGCAGGCAGTTAAACTGTATACTGCTTGACACTGTATCTATTAATATGATTTATAGCCAGAATGACAAAAGTCAAGTGTTTTTACAAACATTTCAAAAGAAACTCATTTTAAAAGAAAAATCTAGCCAGGCTTGGTAGCGCACGCTTGCAATCCCAGTACTTTGGGAGGCGGAGACCGGAGGATCTGGGTTCGCGGCCAGCCTCAGCTCTCTCTCTCTCTGTCTCTCTCCCTGTCTTTCTCTCTCTCTGTCTCTCTCAATGAGGCCCTCCGCAACTTAGTGAGACCTGGTTTCAAAATAAAGTGTAAAAAAAAATAGGGCCAGGGGTGTAGCACGGAGGTAGAACGCCCCTGGGTTCAATCCCCGGTACCGCAAAAAGCAAAAAAAAAAAAAAAAGAAAAGAAAAATCTACAGGTTTAAAAACATAAAGCAAAAGAAACTGGTATATATTTCTAAGAAAAACAACTTTCAAATATAAATTTCTCAAAAGAAAACAAAGTAATGATCACATACAGGAAGACTAGGGCCACATTAATGAAGCCACTGTCATAAAGTAGCAATTATTATAAAACTTTAAAATTAGCATTTCAAAACACAGCACACAGCTGGGAATGGTGGTGTATGCCTGTAATCCCAGTACTTGGGAGGCTGAGACAGGAGGATTGCAGGTTGAAGGACAGCCTCGGCAACATAAGGAGACTCTCAGCATGTTGGTGCATGCTTGTAATGCCCAGTACTAGGGAGGTTGAGACAGGAAGATCCCAGGTTTGCAGCCAGCCTCAGCAACTTAGTGAGACCCTGTTTCAAAATAAAAAATAAAACAGCTCCAGGGGTGTAGCTCAGAGGTAGAATGCCCCTGGGTTCAATCCCTAGTAACACACACACACACACACACACACACACACACACACACACACAGCTGGTGGTATAGCTCGGAGGTAAAATAACCCTGGGTTTAATCCCCAGTACCAAAACAAAAACAAAAAAACATAGCATCCACTGACTTGAGACAGAATTATGTTAACATATGACATATATGGCTTTAAAATGTAATATATTGATATAATAAAATCCTGTTAGAACCATCAAGAACTAGTTTCGTAGCGTGTTAACCATGTTAGCTAAAAAAACATTCAAATACTAAATGGCTCACTTCTCTTTTCAACATTACCTGCTGACTCAATTTTTTGAGGTATGAAATGACACTGTAGCTGAGTCCATATTCCATACTGTCTGCTATTAGGTTAGGTGCTCCCATCATCCTAACAGCTTTCTTCAAGGGCTATAAGAAAAAAGAAAATGTGATTCAATGTTAAATTTATTGAAAACTATGGTTCCATGTATAGAGTTTGTTTAAAAATTTCTTCCTCCAAAATTTCCCCTTCTTTTCCTCAAGAAGAAAGTAATTTGTATTCAGTAAAATTATTTGTGTGTCAGTGGCATGAAAAAGCAGTATGAAACAGTTAAAAAGGAATTAGAGGGCATATAATAATAATAATTCCCAAGGCTTGAAAGGTGAAGTCTTAGACTGCTTAGTGCCATTGGGAGATAGGCACTTGGAAGAAATAGACTATAGACACATTATAAAGGCAGATCTGATAAAACTTGGGTAGTAAATGAAAAGAACACTCAAAAGAAAATACAAAATGTCTACACTGGGCAATTGGCTGGATTGTGGCTCAATCACTTGCTAGCTATGTAAGCCTGGACCAGGTTATGTAACTTCCCTGTCTTAGCTTCTCTTTACATTTTCTTATAAAATGAGGATAATAATAGTGCCTACACCTTTATAAAGTTGTCATGGGATTACATAAGTTAATACATGTAAAGCACTTATAAAAGCATCTGGCACACTAAAGTAAGCAAGCATTCAGTGGGTAGTAATCATTACTATTATTATCATTAGTTGAGCTGAGAAAAGCAAACAAGGTCCAAAGAAAAAACAAGTAGGAGGAAAACATCTAATATTTACAATGTATGTGGTATACTGAAAAATATTCAATTATACAGAGATATCAATTGAGAACCCCTTTGTCAATAAAAATTATCTCTAGTTGAAGTGTCCAGCATATGTGAATGGGACACAGCCAGAAAAAGAAAGAACCACTGATATATTAGAAAGGGTATAAGCACTGGTATCAACCTGGAATCAAATCCCAGATCTGATATTTAATCCCCATGCAGCTTGGGAAAGCAAGAGTTGCTATGAAACCTCAAGGAGTCAACTTATGTGTAAGTTCTTTTCAAAGTGTTTCTTTTTGCTCTTTTACATGGCAGATACTGTGTACTAGATATTCAACACAAGTTACTAGATAGATATTCAACACAAGTGATCTCGCAACTATGTTATGATTTTCAAAGCTCAAGAAATTCATTTTCTAATTATATTACTGACTACTTAAGAAAGATTAGTTCCAACTAAATGCTATAATATTCCTGCATCAAAAGCAGAAAAGTAGAGCCGGGTGTGGTGGCGCACGCTTGTAATCCCAGTACTTTGGGAGGCGGAGACCGGAGGATCTGGGTTCGCGGCCAGCCTCAGCTCTCCCTCTCTTTCTCTCTCTCTCTCTCTACTTAGTGAGGCCCTCCGCAACTTTGTGAGACCCGGTTTCAAAATAAAGTATAAAAAATAGGGCCGGGGGTGTAGCGCGGAGGTAGAACGCCCCTGGGTTCAATCCCCGGTAC
>PVJS01021577.1:0-31363 GCA_004027185.1 Glis glis
ACACTCTCTCTCTCTCTCTCTCTCTCTCTCTCTCTGAAATATTTAGGGCAAGGCTACAAGAGACGTAAATGATGGTCTTAAATATTCTAATGTGACTTGTTTCATATTAAGTGATGCTATATCACAGATAGCTTAAAACATATAAAACAGGAATTACTTTAATGAATAATCTATACTAGAAACAATTAAGAGATACTAAGGATACTTGAGCTATATTCCTTTTTGTGTGTGTGTGGTACTGGGGATTGAACCCAGGGGGCATTCTACCTCTGAGCTACACCCCCAGCTCCATTTTGTTTTGTTTTGTTTTGAAACAGGGTCTTTCTAAGTTGCTGAGGCTTTGCTGTGAGGGGCTTGCTGAGCTGTTGAGGCTGGCTGTGAACCTGCAATCCTCCTGTCTCAGCCTTCCAAGTACTGGGATTACAAGCATGTGCCACCATGCCTGGCTTATTATTTCAGAATTTGGCAAAGAAAATTATTATGACCATAGTTTTCATAATAGACTTAGATCTTTTCCTTAAAAAAATATATAATATACATATATGCATATATAATAATAAATAAGTATATTATGCATATATAATAAATTAAATATATTATATTTATACATAATATAAATTAAATATATAAACATGTAATAAATTAAATATAATAAATATATGTTATAATATACATATATATATCCTAGAATGAAGAACACTTTTCCCATCATACTATCTGAGTTTAAGGTCTGTGTATATCTTTATCTTTCTTCCTTTCCTTTTCTTCCATTCCCTCCCTCCCTTCCTTCCTTCCTTCCTTCTTTCCTTCTTTCCATCCTTCCATACTGGAGATTGAACCCAGGAGCTCATCTATGTTAGGCAATAGCTCTACCACTGAGATACATCTCCAGTCCTTTTTAGTTTATTTTGAGACAGGGTCTTAAATATGTTGCTCAGGCTGGCCTCAAACTTACAGTCCTCTTGCTTTGGCCTCCCTAGTAGCTGGGATTATAAGCATGCATCACTGCACCCAGCTATCCATACCTTTGTAACATTGGTTATCTAGTTATTCCAAAACTGGGGAAAATGTTGTTTGTACTAATGACCAAATCTTTTTTTTTTCTTGTGGTACTGGGGATTGAGTTCAGGGGCATTCTACCTCCCAACCTCCCAGCTACATCCCCAGCCCTTTTTTTATTTTTTATTTTTTATTTTTTGTTTTGAAACAGGGTCTCACTAGGTTGCTGAGAGTCTCATTACATTGCTAAGGCTGGCCTTGAACCCATGCTCCTCCTGTCTCAGCCTCCCAAGTATTGGAATTACAGTAATGTGCCACCACACCTGGCATGACCAAATCTTACCGTAATGTAGTATAGCACAGCCTTAAGCTCCACCTAGTGGGTTTTTTTTTATTTTTCGGAGTTAGTGACAACATGAACTCTTTCCATCATAACATTTATTGGTTCCCTGAATCACAAAGGGACAGTAAGATCACAGTGAAATCACAAAGAAATGATGTCAAATATACTTGTAAATAAAGTCAATATCCAAAGTTCAATGAAGATTAAACAAAATAATTATGTTTATTACTAGACAGGAACAAAATAATATGGACATTGTTGTGGGGGGTAGCTGTTTGTTTAAAAGGATGTTGAACTCCTCATGTTTTCTTATTCAGGTATCCTCAGTCTATTGGAGCATGGAGAAGAGTATACTTTTTCTCTCCCCTGTGCATATGCCCGGTCAATTTTGACGGTTCCTTGGGTAGAACTGGGCGGCAAAGTCAGCGTCAACTGTGCAAAAACTGGGTACTCAGCCAGCATCACTTTTCATACGAAGCCATTTTATGGTGGCAAACTACACCGGTAAGAACATTTTACTTTTTTATTACTTTTTTTATTTACTGTGTTTTATCTTTCAAGGCATTCTGGAAATAATGACCTAGTTTTGAAATTTTTAACATTATTAACATAACAGTTCTTAGAAATTTTTTCTGGTGAAGTAGCTAGTGACATGTAAAATAGATTTTTTTTTTTTTTGCGGTACTGGGAATTGATCCTAGGGGCATTCTACCTCTGAGCTACACTCCCAGCCCTATTTTTTATTCTTTATTGTGAAACAGAGTCTCACTAAGTTGCAGAGAGCCTCACTAAGTAGCTGAGGCTGGCCACAAACCTGTGATCCTCCTGGCTCAGCCTCCCAAGTACTGGGATTACAAGCGTGCACCACCATGCCCAGCAGGAATAGAAATTTTGACAAATGCATATGCAGGCTCTGGCCCAATTCTGCCTTGAGGGGAGTCAGATTTGGATCCAGACCTCAGTGGAGGCTGCTGTTGCCCAAGTTAGGTTGAAAGTATATCCAGTCATAAGAAATAGGACTAACTTATTTTGCTGTGTTATGTTTTTGAGATTCATCCAGGTATGCTTATATTTTATTCCTCTTAGAAGACCATATTCTATTGTATAACTCTTTTTGTGTGTTTCTGGTACTAGGAATTGAACCCAGGGCCATTTTACCTCTGAGCTATACCCCCAGCCCTATTTTATGTTGTTGTTGTTGGGGTTTTTTTTGTGTGTGTGTGTGGTACTGGGGATTGAACCCAGGGACATTCTACCTCTAAGCTACACACCCCCAGTCCTATTTTTTTATTTTTGAAACAGGGTTTCACTAAGTTGTAGAAGGCCTGCGATCCTCCTGTCTCAGCCTCCCAAGTACTGGGCTCACAAGGGTGCACCACCACACCCGGCTGTTTTATATTTTTTTGTGTGTTTTTTTGTTTTTGTTTTTGCGGTACTGGGGATTGAAGCCAGGGGCATTCTACCTCTGGGCTACACCCCAGCCCTATTTTTTATTCTTTATTTTGAAACAGAGTCTCACTAAGTTGCAGAGGGCCTCACTAAGTAGCCGAGGCTGGCTGTGAACCTGGATCCTCCAGTCTCAGCCTCCCAAGTACTGGGATTACAAGCGTGTATCACCACGCCCGGTGATTTATTCATTCTAATGTTGATGGGCATTTGCAATTTCCAACTTTTGGCTATTGCACATAGTGCTGCTAGACAATTCACAATAACTAATTTATGGAAACAACTCAGGTGTCCATCAACAGATCAATGAATAAAGAAAATGTGGTATATACACACACACAGCAGAATTCACTCAGCCATAAAGACAAAATTATGTCATTTGCAGGAAAATGGATGGAACTGGAGATTGTTATACTAAGTGGGATTAGTCAGTCTCAGAAAGTCAAGGTGGTATGTTTTCTCTCATGTGGAAGCTAGAGAGAAAATAGGAAATATGAGGGACTTTAATAATGCAGAGAGAGACCTATAGAGCAGTTGAAGGGGGTTGGAGGATTAGAGAGTTAGGGAGGGGAAGAGGGAGGACCAAAGAAGGAAACAGTTCAGATAATACTGTGGCAATATGTGAAGGTATTACTACCAGTCTCTCTAACTCGAGTCAAGAGGGAGGAGGGGGTAGGGTGATAGGTGGAGGGAAATACACCAAGAACTGTGTGCATGTATATTTTTATCACATTGAACCTCACTATGATGTATAATTGCAATACATTAATAAAATAATTGAGCTGGGTTCAATCCCCGTTACACCAAAAAAATAATAATAATAATTGGAAAACAAATAGTACTGCTAGATGATTGTTTGGTGAATATATGGGTAGATTACCTAGAAATGGGATTTCTGGATCCTAGGGTAAGTAAATTAAAGTTATTATATACTGCCGGACAGTTATAAGTGGTTATACCAAAATACCCTCCCTCCGGTCATATATGAGACTTTCAATTGTATATAGATATATTACTTCTTCACTGGAAGATTGGTACTCCACAGTCTTAAAAGAAGTGGAAAGAAAGCTGGTGTAGCTCTGAGACATTGCATGGGCCTTTAAAAATATAGATTTCAATCCCAGTACTTGGGAGGTTGAGACTGGAGGATCCGGGTTTGCGGCTAGCCTCAGCTACTTAGTGAGGCCCTCCGCAACTTCGTGAGACCCAGTTTCAAAATAAAGTATGAAAAGTAGGGCCGGGGGTGTAGCTCGGAGGTAAAACGCCCCTGGGTTCAAACCCCAGTACCACAAAATAAATAAATAAATAAATAAATAATTCACTTCTTCAGTATTTTGGAATATATATATATATATTTTTTTCCCCGGTACCGGGGATTGAACCCAGGGGCATTCTAACTCCAAGCTACACCCCCAGCCCTATTTTTTATTCTTTATTTTGAAACAGGGTCTCGCTAAGTTGCAAAGGGCCTCACCAAGTAGCTGAGGCTGGCCGGGAACCCAGATCCTCTGGTCTCTGCCTCCCAAGTACTGGGATTACAAGCGTGCGCCACCACGCCTGGCCTAAATATTTTTTTAAAAGATAGAGATTACCCAAGCAGGGTGTGGTGGCACATGTTTGTAATCCCAGTACTTGGGAGGCTGAGACAGGAGGATTGTAGTTTTAAAGCCAGCCTCAGCAAGTGAGTGAAGCTCTTAGCAACCTAGTGAGACCCTGTTTCCAAATATGAAATAAAATCGTGCTGGGAGCGTAGCTTGGAGATAGAATGCCTTTGGGTTCAATCCCCAACACCAAAAAAAAAAAAAAAAGAGAGAGAGATTACCTAAGCAGAACCACTAGATATTTTCCAAATAATCACCTTTTTACCCTTAGAGAAAATATTGACATGGTTCACACTTTGTTAATATGTGCTTCTACTTATTCTCCTCATAGTCATCACAGGATTCAAGCCTTACACTAGAAGGGACTTTGGAAGTCAGTAAGCCAGCATTTAGTAGTTGCATAAATCCTTTTGTAACATTCCTATTAACTGATTTTGTTCAGTCTGTGTTGGAACATTATTAGTAGTACAGAAGTCAGTGTGAGGCATCCCATTCCATTTTCAGAGCCCGCCTATTTATATCAGGTTAAAGCTGAAATCTGCTTCCCCATAACATTCTTGCATTGCTGAAACTATTCTCCAATCTGCTTCAGTAGAATGCATAGGGGGAAAAAACTGCATTGAGAACTTTTCCAATTCTAGCTCTTATTAGTGTGATGTACTTGGAGACATGTAGTTTTTATTCTCTTCAGTATGTTTTTTTGGATAAGGAGATGTGGACTAAATATAAATAAATAATCTGTAAATATTATATGCTTTTCTTGGAAAATATGGTTAATCATGAGTTTCTTCTGGTCTTTTTTTTTTTTTTTGCGGTACTGGAGATTGAACCCAGGGACATTCTACCTCCGAGTTACACCCCTAGCCCTATTTCTTATTCTTTATTTTGAAACAGGGTCTCACAAAGTTGTGGAGGGCCTCACTAAGTAGCTGAGGCTGGCCGTGAACCCGAATCCTCCAGTCTCAGCCTCCCAAGTACTGGGATTACAAGCATGGGCCACCACGCCCGTCTATCTTCTGGTCTTAGAATCTTGTCTACACTGTCAAACTCTAGCTATTTCCAATAATCCTTTTTTCTTTCCAGGAAGAGACCTTTGATGTTATAAAGTCTTTAATGAATAGTTACTAAAGACTTTCCTACATTTATTATATTGAATGTGCTATTCTCCAGGGTGCATTCTCAGGTTTTGCAAATGTAGCCCTGTGAATAAAGGATTTCCCACATTTGTTTCATTCACTTGTGTCTACAGTGTAAATGTTCTGGTGCTTATCAAGAGATTTTCTCCTATTAAGGATTTCTCCACCTCCATTACATAGGTCGTTCTCGCCAGTGTGAGTTGTCTTGTGTGCACTAAGGTCAGAGCTCCCTCTGAAGGCTCTTTTATAGTGAGTATAGAAATAGCATTTCCCTCCATGAGTTTTCTGACATTGAAGTAGGTAGAGCTTGGGCTGAAGCTTTGACCACTTCATTAGATTTTTAGGGTTTCTGTACTATATGAATTTTCCTGTCTCAGCATCATGCTAAATCTCTGGCTGAATACTGTCCCACATTGATAAGACATGGGTTTTCTCTCCGTTATGAGTTCTCTCGTGTTGTAAAGGAAGAGCTCTAGCTGAAGACTTGACCACACATTTCATTTATAGGATTTTTCTCTAGTGTGAATTTTCTTGTGTTATAAAGGTCAAATATTGCTGGGTGTGGTGGCGCACGCTTGTAATCCCAGTACTTGGGAGGTGGAGATTGGAGGATCTGGGTTCGCAACCAGCCTCAGCTACTTAGTGAGGCCCTCCACAACTTCGTGAGAACTGGTTTCAAAATAAAGGATAAAAAATAGGGCTGGGGGTGTAGCTCGGAGGTAGAACACCCCTGGGTTCAATCCCCAGTACTGCAAAAAAAAAAAAGGTAAAATATTGATTAAAGACTGCGTAGATCACATGTATCTAATTTCTGTTAAGTGTACATTCATCTGTGTTGTTTAAGGAATGAATGTTTATAGAGTTGCCTCATAGTGCTTGCCTTCCTATGGTTTTTCTCCAGTGTGCTTTCTCTTGAGCCATTAAAAGTATGAATGACTAAGAAAGGCTTTTCCAGAAGTGTTTTCTCCAGCATGAGTTCTTCTAGGTCTATACACAGTAAATAATGATTATTATTCATCATAAGGTTTCTCTCCTCTGAACTTCCTTGGGTCAGTTAAGAGAGAATAATCCTTTTTGAGGATTTCCCAGATTGATTTCATCCCTATGAGTTATCATGTGTTGAACCAGTGTTGAGCTCTGAGTGGAAACTCCATATTTGTTATAATTTAGAGGCTTCTTTTCCCATATTAAATCTGCTAAGAAGGAAATAAGAAGCTATTAAAGACTTGCTCATGTATACTCATTTGTATTTGTACATGTAAATTCTCTGATATTCATCAGTTAAAACCTTATTCCACATCTAGTACACATAGTGTTACCTCTCTTGCATGTTCAGAACTTTCTTCTTTTGTATCAGCTTAATTATATAGCTATTCTAACTATCTTTTCTCTTTTTTTTTTTTTTTTTGCGGTACCAGGGGTTGAAACCAGGGGCGTTTTACCTCCGAGCTACACCCCCGGCCCTATTTTTATACTTTTTTTTTGAAACCGGGTCTCACAAAGTTGCAGAGGGCCTCACTAAGTAGCTGAGGCTGGCCGCGAACCCGGATCCTCCAGTCTCAGCCTCCCAAGTACTGGTATTCCAAGCATGCGCCACCACACCCGGCTAATTATCTTTTCTTAATTATGCCTCAAACACTTGATATATTAATTACATTTATGCAAATATCTCCCCCCTTTTTTTAGTACTGGGGATTGAACTCAGGTGTGTTCTGCCTCAGCAATTTAGCGATGCTCTCAGCAACTTGGTGGGGTCCTTTTACGAAATAAAATAGGGCTGGGGGTATAGCTCAGAGATAGAATGCCTCTAGGTTCAATTCCCAGCACTACCAAAATAAATAAATAAATAAGGCCTCTTCCTATTCCTAGCCTTTTTTTTTTTTTTTCCCTGAACTGGGGATTGAACCCAGGGGCATTCTACCGCAAAAAAAAAAAAAAAAATCATCTAGGAATCTGTCATGGAATTAAGTTTTTGTTGTGGTGGTGTGTTTTTTTGTTTTTGTTTTTTTGTTTTTTTGGTTTTTTGCAGTACTGGGGATTGAACTCAGGGGCATTTTACCTCCAAGCTACACCCCCAGCCCTGTTTTCTATTCTTTATTTTGAAGCAGGGTCTCACTAAGTTGCTGAGTGCCTCACTAAGTAGCTGAGACTGGCCATGAACCTGCAATCTTCCTGTCTCAGTCTCCCAAGTACTGGGATTACAAGTGTGCACCACCACGCCCGGCTTGTCATGGAATAAACAAAGTATCTGGCTTTGGCACTAACAAATTGAAGTGAGCTCTATAATTCATTTAAGTTGGGTTTGCAGGGTTTGTTTCCGAGGCTCATAATCTTAAGAAACAAATACCATGGCCGGGCGTGGTGGCACACGCTTGTAATCCCAGTACTTTGGGAGGCGGAGACCAGAGGATCCGGGTTCATGGCCAGCCTCAGCGCGCGCTCTCTCTCTCTCTCTCTCTCTCTTTCTCCTCTCTCTTTCTCCTTAGTGAGGCCCTCCGCAACTTCGTGAGACCCGGTTTCAAAATAAAGTATAAAAAATAGGGCCGGGGGCGTATCGCGGAGGTAGAATGCCCCCCCTGCATTCAATCCCTGGTACCGCAAAAAAAAAAAAGAAAAAGAAACAAACACCATCTCGCTTATTAGTGCTTACCTTTATTTTCTGCCTGCCTCTAGGGTGACAGCTGAAGTAAAGCACAACGTTACCAACACTGTGGTGTGCAGAGTGCAAGGGGAGTGGAACAGTGTTCTTGAGTTCACCTACAGCAGTGGGGAGACGAAGTATGTGGACCTGACGAAGCTGACAGTGACAAGGAAGAAAGTGAGGCCGCTGGAGAAGCAGGACCCGTTTGAATCCAGGTGTGTTGTCCTTGCATCCAGCTAGGAGAGCCAGAATCCCTGGATCACAGTCGGAGCTTTCCACTAGGTTGTGACCTTGGGCAAGTCACTTTTCTAGTTTGCATCACCTTCCTTATCTGTAAATGGAAAGGGTTCATCTGATCTGATGTGTTTAAACCCTTACCAGCTATGGCATTTTATGGTATACAGTCATATTTTAGTAAAAATCAAACATTTGTAAACTGAGCAAAAATATTTACAACATTGAAGAGTCAAAAGATTTAAGCTGGGTGTGGTGGTGCACGCTTGTAATCCCAGTACTTGGGAGGCTGAGACAGGAGGATCACAGGTTCGCAGCCAGCCTCAGCTGCTTAGTGAGGCTCTCCACAACTTAGTGAGACCCTGTTTCAAAATAAAGAATAAAAAATTGAGCTGGGGGTATAGCTTGGAGATAGAATGCCCCTGGGTTCAATCCCCAGTACCAAAACAAAAGAAGAAAAATAAAAAGATTTACTATTATCATAGAATCTCTTACAATTTATTAACAAAAAGAAGGTCAACACAACAGAAAAATGGGCAAAGGACATGAAGAGTTCACAAAATGAAAAAAATGAGAAAAGTCTTTTTTTTGGTACTGGGAGTTTTACCTCTGAGCTACACTCCCAGCCTATTTTATTTTTTGTTTTTGAAACATGGTCTTGCTAAATTGCTGAGGATCTTACTAAGTTGCTGAGGCTGGCCTTGAACCTGTGATCCTCCTGTCTCAACCTCCCAGGTACTGGGATAACAAGCATGCACCACCATACCTGGCAAGTTTTATACTAAAGGAGAAGTTCTCAAAGTTTGCTCCACAGTCCTTTCAGGGAGTCCTTTTGAGACCTTTTCAAGGAGTCTACAATTTTGATTTTTTTTTTTCATAATAATACTAAGATGTTATTTGTCTTTTTTCTCTGTTGGCACTTTACATTGATGGTACAAAAGTGGTGGTGGGTAGTACTGCTAGGCCTTGGGACTAATCAAGGCACTGGCACCACACTGTACTTACTAGTAGTCATTATATTCTTCACTACTAGGTAGCCACATTTGAAAAAATACAGTTTCAGTTAAAATGTCCTGGATAAAACCAGTACAGATTATTACCTTTATTGAATATGAACCTCTGGGTCCATGCCTCTTCAATATTCTGCGTGACACATTGGGAGTATACATAAAGCACCGCACTGGGGCTGAAGAAGTGTGGTGCTTATCTGGAGGAAAAGCACTTGTGCAGCTGTTGGAGTCACTAGCAGGACTGATTTTTCTTTTTATTAAACACTGTTTTTTTATGTTATTTTTTATTTTATTTTTTAACATGCTTTTATTGGTGCATTGGAGCCTCACATCACAATGAATATCTATTTGATATTAATATACATGCACACAGCTCTTAGGGTGCCCCCCCCCGGCCTCTCCCCACCCATATGAAGTACCGAGAATTATATTGGTATATTCTCACATGTACACATTGTTCATGATAGTAATTCCACTGATTCGCTTCTTTCTTGCCCTTCCCCTTCCCTTGTACCACTTCCCTTGCCCCACTGAGGATTCTCCATTATCAACCGTAGTCCCTTGGAAACACTGTTTTTATTTAAAAGAATGATTGACAAGCTTTGGATTCTAATTTCAATATTAGGCAAATATTTTTCTTGTAAATGAAAGATGTAAATGTGACACTTCAAGAAAAACAATTGACAATATTTGTTATTAATAATAAAATTTGAATTCCAAGACAAAAATCAGAATTTTAGAAAACTTGTGTCTGCCACCATGAGCTTGAAAGCTTCCCAAATAAAGAGCTTTGTGATGAAATTGGTGGTAATATTAGTGATTGACATTTTATAAAATATTTTATGAGGAATTATGTCAACATATGGGAGATCAGCAAAACTCAGCAAACTAGTATTTTTCAAATGACCAATCCATAATAATAAAAGTCATGCCTGAGCCCGGTGTGGTAGCGCACACCTGTAATCTCAGTCCTTGGGAAACTGAGATGGAGGATTGTAGGTTCAAGGCCAGCCTCAGCAACTTAGCAATACACTCTCAGCAACCTAGTGAAACTCTTGTTTCAAAACAAAAGATAAAAAGGGCTGGGGGTGTGGATCAGAGGTGGATCAGAGGTGGAATGCCCCTGAGTTCTATCCCCAGTACCACACACACAGTAAAATGTCATGCATGGGTAAATGATCCATTTAGGGTACAAACTAAACCAGTGGATTTTCATGTTACAGTATGAAAAAATAATTGACATTATTTAGTTTCCTGCATTGCAGTTAACCTTTAGGAAACTACCATTTGCTGAGTCTGGGCAAAATGCCAAAGAATTGAATTATTTGAAAAATATTTTAATTCCCTTTGTGTGGGGGGGGTACTGAGGATTTAACCCAGGGACACTGTACCACTGAACCACATCCCCAGACTTTATTTTTTTTTATTTTGAGACAGAGTCTCACTAAATTGCTGAGGCTGGCCTTGAACCTGTGATTCTCTGTTCCAGCCTCCCAAGTACTGGGATTACAGGCATGCGCCACTGCACCCAACTAGATTTTCTTAATGTGCTTTAACTAAAACAATGCATCACAACAAATTGAAAGTAGAAGCAAGCCAGGCGTGGTGGTGCACACCTGTTATCCCAGTACTTGGGAGACTGAAACAGGAGAATCACAGGTTGGAGACCAACCCTAGCAATTTAGTGAGGCCCTCACCAACAGTAAAACCCTGTTTCAAAATAATAAAATAGGGCTGGGGATGTTGCTCGGAAGTGTGTGTGTGTCTCTGTATTCATGGAGGATGTTGGTGTGTAGTTTTCTTTGGGGGAAAGTTTTTAACAACAGATTCAATATCTTTAGTACATAGCGTTATTACAGTGATCCATTTCTTTTTTCTTATCAGTTTTATTGGCATATAGTTTTTTTTTTTTTTTTTTTGCAGTACTGGGGATTGAACCCAGGGGCGTTCTACCTCCGAGCTACACCCCCGGCCCTATTTTTTATCCTTTATTTTGAAACCGGGTCTCACGAAGTTGTAGAGGGCCTCACTAAGTAGCTGAGGCTAGCCGTGAACCCGGATCCTCCGGTCTCTGCCTCCCAAGTACTGGGATTACAAGCGTGCGCCACCACGCCCAGCAGCATATAGTTTCTATTGCCTCAATTTGATCTGTGTAGTGATGTCCTCATATTCCTTATATTAGAAATATGTTTTTCCTGATCAGTATAATTAAAGGCTTATTAATTTTACTCAAAGAACAAGCTTTTGGTTTTATTGATTCTTGTCTGCTTTTGGTTTCTTTTTCATTGATTTCTGCTTTTTTATATTATTTTTTCTACTTAGTTCATCATTTGCTATTTTTTTCTGTTTATGTAAATTGCAAGTTTAATTCAGGGGTCAGAAAACTTTTTTTCTGTAAAATGATACAATAACTATTTTAGGCTTCATGAACCAGATGGTCTCTGCTACAATTAACTGAACTCTGACATTATAGCATGAAAACAGCATAGACAATAAATAAACAGTTGGACTTCATTTGGATGTGATAAAATTTTACATACAAAAATGGGCAGTGGCTCTCTCTGCTTTCTGCCACCATACCCTGCTCCACAGATGCGACCCAGCCTAAGGTGGACTGAAACTTCTGAAGCCTCCAGAACTGTAGCCAGTAGATCTTCCTGTATCTAAACAATGGGGGGGACCACAGTGTGGCCTCTAATTTAGGTCATCATTTTTTCCTCTTTCCTAAAGGCTTAATGGTATATATTTCCCTCCAACGACTGTTTTATTTATATTCCACAACTTTTAATATGTATTAATTTCCAAATATTTTCTGGACACCCCCGGCTCTTTTTTTTTTTTAGTGCTAGAGATAAAACCCAGGGCCTCGTGCTCTGGCCCTGGTTTGTTTGGCTTTTTTTTTTCTTTGTTTTGAACTCATTATTTAGAAATGTTATTGATAAGCCGGGCGTGGTGGTGCACGCCTGTAATCCTAGTACTTGGGAGGCTGAGACCGGAGGATCCGGGTTCGAGGCCAGCCTCAGCTACTTAGTGAGGCCCTCCACAACTTCGTGAGACCCTGTTTCAAAATAAAGTATAAAAAATAGGGCCAGGGGTGTAGCTCAGAGGTAGAACGCCCCTGGGTTCCATCCCCGGTACCGCAAAAAAAAAAGAGAGAGAAAGAAATGTTATTGATAGTTTCTGAATATTTGGAGGTTTCCCAGATATCTTTTTCCATTATTTATTTATAGCTTGATTTCATTTGGGTCAAATTATGTACTTTGTGTGGTTTTAATCCTTTAAATTTATTTAGCCTGGGCATGGTGGCGCACGCTTGTAATCCCAGTAGTTGGGAGGTGGAGACCAGAGGATCCCGGTTCCCCGCCAGCCTCAGCTACTTAGTGAGGCCCTTCGTAACTTCGTGAGACCTGGTTTCGAAATAAAGTATAAAAAATAGGGCCGGGGGTGTAGCTCAGAGATAAAACTGCCCATGGGTTCAATCCCCAGTACCGCAAAAAAAAAATTTATTTAGATTTATTTTATGGCCCTGAATGTGTCCTATCTTGGTAAATGTTTCATATGCATTTCAAAAGAATGTTTGTTTGTTTGTTTGTTTGTTTGTTTGTTTGTTTGTTTGTTTGTTTTTTGCGGGGTACCGGGGGTTGAACCCAGGGGCGTTCTACCTCCGAGCTACACCCCCGGCCCTATTTTTTATCCTTTATTTTGAAACCGGGTCTCATGAAGTTGCGGAGGGCATCACTAAGTAGCTGAGGCTGGCCAGGAACCCGGATCCTCCAGTCTCTGCCTCCCAAGTACTAGGATTACAAGCGTGCGCCACCACGCCCGGCCCATTTTTATTTATTTGTTTATTTATTTATTGGGTTTTTTTTGGTGGTACTGGGGATGGAACCCAGGGGCATTCTTCCTCCGAGCTACATACACCCCAAGCCCTATTTTTTATTCTTTATTTTGAAACAAGGTCTCACTAAGTTGCAGAGGACCTAAGTAGCTGAGGCTGGCTGCGAACCTGGATCTTCCTGTCTCCGCCTCCCAAATACTAGGATTACAAGCTTGTGCCACCACACCTGGCTATTTTTTATTTTTGAAACAGGGTCTCGCTAAGTTGCTAAGTTGCTGAGGCTGGCTGCAAACCTGCGATCCTCCTGTCTCAGCCTCACAAGTATGGGGATTACAGGCGTGCGTGTGCCACCATGACTGGCAACCAAGGTATATTTTATAAATCTTAAAATTCAACTTGTTTCAAGTATACAATTCAACAATTTTACTAATTTTCCTGAGTGTTGCAATCATTATCATAAATCAGTTTTAGAATCTTTTCATCCCACCATAAGATCCTTCTTACCAATTTATAGTAAATCCCCATTCCCACCCCTATTCCTAGGGATCCATTAATCTACTTTCTGTCTCTATAAATTCATCTTTTCAGTTGGGTGTAGTGGCGCACATCTATAATACCAGTACTTGAGCTGGGCGCAGTGGTGCATGCTTGTAATCCCAGTACTTGGGAGGCTGAGACAGGAGGATTGCAAGTTCATGGCCAGCCTCACCTACTTAGTGAGGCCCTCCACAACTTAGTGAGACCTACTTCAAAATGAAGAATAAAAAATAAGGCTGGGGGTGTAGCTCGGAGGTAGAATGCCCCTGGGTTCAATCCCCAGTACCGCAAAAAAAAAAAAATACCAGTACTTGAGAGGCTGAAACAAGAGGATTGCACATTCGAGGTCAGCCTCTGCAACTTAGCAATACCCTGTTTCAAAATATTAATAAATAAAATATAGCTAGGGGTGTAGCTCAGAGGTAGAATGCCCCTGGGTTCAATCCTTAGTACCATAAAAATAAATAAATACAAATTTTTCCTTTCTGGATATTTCCTATAAATTGAATCATACAATCAGTATGTGCTCTCTTACACCTGGCTTTCCTTAACATGATAATTTTAAGGATTCCTCCATTATTTGGCATGTATCAGTCATTCATTTTTATTGCTGGGTCAGGCATCGTGGCACATACCTGAAATCCTAGTACTTGTGAGGCTGAGATGGGAAGATCGCAGGTTCTAGGCCAGCCTCAGCAACTTAGCCATACCCTGTTTCAAAATAAAAAATAAAGCCAGGCGTGGTGGCGAACACTTGTAATCCCAGTACTTGCTAGGCTGAGACAGGAGGATCCAGGTTTGCGGCCAGCCTCAGCTACTTAGTGAGGCCCTCTGCAACTTAGTGAGACCCGGTTTCAAAATAAAGAATAAAAAATAGGGCTGGGGGTGGAGCTCAGAGGTAGAATGCCCCTGGGTTCCATCCCCAGTACCGCAAAAAAATAAATAAATAAAATAGGTCTAGGGTATAACTAGAGGTAGAACACCCCTGGGTTCAGTCTCCAGTACCAAAGCAGGGGGGACAGAAGGCAAGCCGGGAGTGGTGGCGCACACCTGTAATCCCAGTACTTGGGAGGCTGAGACAGGAGGATCGCAAGTTCGAAACCAGCCTCCCTAACTTAGTGAGACTGTCGGCAACCTCATGAGACCCTGTTTCCAAATAAAAAATAAGCCGGGCGTGGTGACACACACTTGTAATCCCAGTACTTGGGAGGCTGAGACCAGAGGATCTGGGTTCGTGGCCAGCCTCAGCTACTTAGTGAGGCCCTCTACAATTTAGCGACACCCTGTTTCAAAATAAAGAATAAAAAATAGGACTGGGGGTATATAGCTTGGAGGTAAAAATGCCCCTGGGTTCAATCCCCGGTACCAAATAAGTAAAAATAAAAAAGGCCTGGCGATGTAGCTTAGAGGTAGAATGCCCCGGGTTCAATCCCCAATATAACACACACACACACACACACACACACACACACACACACACACACACACGGCAGAAGCAGCAGCAACCTGAATGTCCACTTTAGGGGCATAATGTCAGTGCTCTTGTACCTCATAGGCATGAAATTGTAGATCTGATTTAGGAACTTTTTAGAAATTACTGTAATTTTAGAGTGTCAGTTCTGTTATCCCTTTTGTAAAAGAATATTTGTGAAATATACATTTTTGGGTTTTAGGCGATTATGGAAAAATGTGACAGACTCTCTGAGAGAATCTGAAATTGATAAGGCCACAGAGCATAAACGAGCCCTGGAAGAACGCCAGCGGACTGAAGAAAGGCATCGTACTGAAACAGGCACCCCCTGGAAGACCAAATACTTCACTAAAGAGGTATGTCCTACGTGTGTACAGGCTAAAACACTTTATTTAGTGAGAGCTGTGGCTTACAAGGCTTTGTTGAATTACTATCATTTATGTATCTTTATTTTTAAAAGCAGTCCAGTTTATCCAGGTGTGGTGGCACACACCTGTAACTTCAGTACTTGAGAGGCTGAGACAGGAGGATTGCAGATTCAAGGCCAGTTCCAGCAACTTAGCAAGGCCCTCAGCAACTTAGTGAGACCCTGTTTCAAAATAAATAATAGAGATGGGTGGCAGCACATGCCTGTAACCCCAGTACTTGGGAGGCTAAGACAGGAGGATCACAGGTTGAAGACCATCCTTAACTATATAACGAGACTCATCAACCTAGCGAGACCCTGTTTCAAAATAAATAAATAAAAAGGGCTGGGGGTATAGCTTGGAGGTAGAATGCCCTTAGTTTCAATCCCCATTACTACAAAAAAATAAAAATAAAATTGTGCTGGGGGTGTAACTCAGACGAAAAACACCCCTGGGTTCAATCCTCAGTACTAACACACACACACACACACACACACACACACACACCCTAGGTGCAGTAGTGCACACCTGTAATCCCAGTACTTGGGAGGCTGAGACAGGAGGATTCCAGGTTCAAGGCTAGCCTCAGCAACTTAATGAGGACCTCCACAACTTAGTGAGACACTGTTTCAAGATAAAATAAAAAAAAAATAAAGGTGGGGATGTAGTTCTGAGGTAGAATGCCATGGGTTCCATCCCCAGTACCACAAAAAAAGAGAAAGAAATCCATAACTTAGTAAAATAATATCACTACTTTCATTTTTCCAATCTTTTACCAACTCTTTTCATGGATAGAAATAGTAAAGTTTTTTCATCTCTATACTCTTTTATAAAAAATAAATATTTGTAGCCAGGCCTAGTAGCACATACCTGTAATCCCAGTAATAGGGAGGCTAAAACAGGAGGATCACAGGTTCAAGGCCAATGTGCACTAACTTAGCAAGACCCAGTTTGAAAATAAAGAATAAAAAGGTCTGGAAAGCCGGGCGTGGTGGCGCACGCTTGTAATCCCAGTACTTTGGGAGGCGGAGACCGGAGGATCCAGGTTCGCGGCCAACCTCAGCGCACATGCGCGTGATCAATCGATTGATCGATCGATCTCTCTTTCTCTCCTCTCTCCTCTCTCACTCTCTCTCTCTGTCTCTCTCTCTCTCTCTCTCTTTCTCTACCTAGCAAGGCCCTCCACAACTTCGTGAGACCTGGTTTCAAAAATAAAAGCATAAAAAAAAATAGGGCCGGGGGCGTAGCGCGGAGGTAGAACGCCTCTGTGTTCAATCCCCGGTACCGCAAAAAAAAAAAAAAAAAGTCTGGAAAGCCGGGCATGGTGGTGCACGCTTGTAATCCCAGTACTTGGGAGGCTGACAGGAGGATCACAGGTTGGTAGCCAGCCTCAGCTAGTTAGTGAGGCCCTCTGGAACTTAGTGAGACCCTGTTTCAAAATAAAGAAAAAAAAAAATAGGGCTGAGGGTATCACTCAGAGGTAGAATGCCCCTGGGTTCAATCCCCAGTACCGCAAAAATAAATATATACATCCTTATATGTATGTAACCTGGTATTTTTTATTGCAGGCTCATTTAGAAAGCAGGTGCAACAGGAGTAGATTGTAGAGAAGAGAGTTCCTAAGTGAAAACCTTTGTCTATAATTAAAAATTAGCTCTGGCCGGGCATGGTGGCGCATGCTTGTAATATCCGTGCTTGGGTGGCTGAGACAGGAGGATCGCAGGTTCCTGGTGAACTTCAGCTACTTAGTGAGACCCTCCACAACTTAGTGAGACCGTGTTTCAAAATAAGGAATAAAAAATAGGGCTGGGGGTGTAGCTCGCAGATAGAATGTCTCTGGGTTCAATCCCCAGTACTGCCAAAAAAAAAAAAAATTAGCTCTGACCTGTCGTGGTGGTGCATGCCTGTGATCCCAAAATTAAAAAGGCTGGGGGTGTAGCTCGGAGATACAACTCTCCTGGGTTCAATCCCCAGTACCAAAAAAAAAAAAGAAAGAAAGAAAAAGAAAAAAAGCTCTGGCGGCTGAGCAGGGAGCTATATTTTTAAAAGATGTAGTTAATAGAATTTGAAAGGATAGGAACCTGATTCTTGCTACTGATGTGACATGTAAACTTGTTACTTCTCACTTATTCTTTATACAAATATTAATATCCTATCTCTTGATCTTTTTATCACACATTGTGATGGTGGACAGAATGATGGCAAAGTGTTAGCAAGTTATAGTAACTGTCTAATAAAATAGCAAATTTCTTTCAACCTAGATGATCTTAAGTAACTTTTTGTATTGGTGATTGAACTCAGGGGCATCCTACCTCTGAGTTATACCCCCAACCCTATTTTATATTTTGAAACAGGGTCTCACTAAATTGCTGAGGCTTGTTTCAAACCTGTCATCCTCCTTTCTCAGCCTCCCAAGTACTGGGATTACAGGTGCATGCCACCATGCCTGGCTAAGTAGCTTCTTAGTGGAAAAATAGATTGGAGTTGCAGACTCAGATTTGGGCCCCTTTGGGTGGTAAAATGTGAACAGCCTTTTGTAAATGGTATGTCATGCACCCGCAGTGCAGCAGATGAGTTAGAGATGTGCCATGATATTAATTCCTCAAGTCTGTGGGAGAAGCCACATCGTGTGTGTGGCTGAAGCGTGGTGTGTGCCATCCCGCGTGGGAAGCACTGTGGGCTACAGGTAAGGCTGACGAGAGATGGCAGCCAGGGTCATAACAGATTCGGAGCTGCCACTGTCATGTGTGGTTCTTTGCTAAGAATCCTGAGTTATTGAAAATTTGAATTTTGTCTTTTCTATAGTCCTGGGATACTGTAGATGCCTGATGGGGAGATGGTACTAGTTGGTCTTCATCATTTCTTTGTGCTCCAACTGTTGCCTGTAACTTTGTGAGAGAGACTCATTCTGTGGCATGTTGGTAAAACTAGCAGAATCTCTACAAATGACTTCTGCAAAATAAAATGTTTGTAGGTCACAAACTAAGTGCTCCCATAAGAGACCTTCTCGCCTAATCTCAGCTAAACTGCAGATGTTATTTGACATCTTAGGCACAGAGGCTTTTTTCCTTCACAGAAACTCTGTTTTTTATTTTTTATTGTTTATTTTTGCAGTACTGGGGATTGAACCTAGGGGCATTCTACCTCTAGGCTGATACCCCCAACCCTGTTTTTGTTGTTTGGAAACAGGGTCTCTCTAGGTTGCTGAAAGTCTCAGAACTTGCTGAGACTGTCCTCAAACCTGCGATCCTCCTGTCTCAGCCTCCCAACTACTGGGATTACATGTGTGCACTACCAGGTCCAGCTAAAACTCTTCTGTTTGTTTGTTTGTTTGTTTGTTTGTTTGTTTGTTTGTTTGTTTTTGCAGTACTGGGGATTGGACCCAGGGGCATTCTACCTCCCAGCTACACCTCCGGCCCTCTTTTTATTCTTTATTTTGAAACAGGGTCTCACTAAGTTGCAGAGGGCCTCACTAAGTAGCTGAGGCTGGCCTTGAACCCGGATCCTCATTCTCAACTTCCCAAGTACTGGGATTACATGCATGGGCCACCACGCCCGGCTCTAAAACTCTTCTTTTTAAATGTCAAAATAGAATTCCATTTTGGTAAAGTCGTTGCATCTAGTTTTGCTTTCTGATTTTGAAAATATTAGAGGAATCGTTCTTTAATTTATCTTTCTACTTATTTCAGGGAGATGGCTGGGTTTATCACAAACCCCTTTGGAAAGTAATTCCAACCACACAACCAGCAGAGTGACACATGCTCTCTAAGACTCAACCAAATGAGGTTCTTCTCTGTTCACCCCAAACCCTCCTGGACTGGAATCATTGCACTGAGTGACCTGCTTCCCGGCTGCACGGACTGAAGCTAGCTAGCCATGAATGTACCCACTGGAGCCCATCACTGCAGCAGACCAAAGTGGTAACATACACGGTGGACCTCTCCCCAGCCTGTTCATGCCGCGTGGGCGACGCCATCTTCACACCTTCTACCCGAGTTCCGAGGTGACTGAGCTTCTACCTAGTTCCTGGTCCTGAAGCTGTTTGAAAACGCTCTTCTTGCACAGGGGCAGCAGATACACAACAGTGAGAACTCAGTGACTTTGATCTCTTTGTAGTGAAAAGTGAAGTTTCTTTCAAAGTTTGTGTTTTGCTTTCTGTCCATAACTGAAGTATTCACTATTCTCATAAACCAACCAAGAGGAGGAAGAACATGACCCAGAAGTGGATTCAGCCGTTGTGCCTGAAATCAGTGTTAAAACAAAACAAAACAAATCACCAGGTTGTAGTAACAAGGCATTCTGTTTCTTCAAAAGGACTGTGTGCCTGTGTCTGAGGAACTTACTCATTATCCACCTCTGTTGGGACTCTTTTAAAAAGGATATTTATAAATTGATTAGAATTATAACCATGGAGAATTTTTTTCTTCTGAGCATTTTAATATACTTGAAAACAACATTGACTTGGAAAATTTCAGAACATTTTTCAATACCTAGTTTTATTAAATATTACACTTGAGAGACAATTTTTTAAATGTGTTCATGTCAATATGATGAAATTTTGGGCCTTTCTCCAGAACTAAGGCATTAAAAAAAATAGCAAATATTAAAAAATAAAACTGTTACTTTTTTCCTTATCTTTTTTCACTTGTAGGTTAATATTCAGTATTATGTACCATCTCTCTGGATAAGTTTGCTTTATCTTACCTCTGTTCACACAAAAATTAAAACAAATGACTTCATATTTGTCAGTAATTCCGTTATATATGACTGAGCGCATGTAAAGGTATGGTTTTATTTTCTTTTCAAGAAAACAAGTGCTGAAGAATGAGTATGAAATAAAAAGGTATCAGGAAAAAAAGATCAGGAAGTTGTATTCAGGTACAGATCTTTTTTAAAATCAGTATTTTATTGAGGTTGAAGAATTGCTGGCAATTAATAGGATAGTGCTAATTATGGTTTTCATCATTCATTCAAGTATTTATTGAGCACCAACTTGTGGTGCTCCACACTTGTTACTGCAAGCTACCTTAATTTTCCAAGAGTGGTGCCTTACTGTTTCTTCTGATGTGGTCTTCCAATCCGTGCATACACGCACCTGTCAGTCCAGCTGCGTCATCATAAGAGGTTTAAGCCTTGTGCTCTGATACATTATGTGTTTTTTTTTTTTTTTGGTGGGGGGGAGTAAGTAGGATGCAAACAGCAAAACAATTTTTTCAACAAATTGCAAATTATAAGAAAAAGAATTGGTTTGTGTACAACCGTTTTAATGATTCCCTTTTTGTTTTTGCTGTGAAATGCACTGAAATTTCTCAAAATGAGTTCATGTGTTGGGAAAATTTAAAAATAAAACTAGAGAACAATGATGCTTTGTCTGTTTTATGAAGGGAGAGAAAGAGGAAGTAGAGCTATTTGGGAGGGACATTGATTTTCTCGTGTGTGTGTGTGTGTGTGTGTGTGTGTGTGTGTGTGTGTGTTTGAGAGAGAGAGAGAGAGAGAGAGAGAGCTACTGGGGATTGAACCCAGGGGCATTCTACCTCTGAGCTACACCCCCAGCCCTTTTTATTTTTTATTTTGAAACAGGGTCTCGCTAGGTTGCTAAGGCTGGCCTCAAACCTGCCATTCTCCTGTCTCAACCTCCCAAGTACTGGGATTACAGGGGTACACCACTGTGCCTAGCTCATGTTTTTATTTGATACTTGCAATAATCCTGTGAAATTGGAATGTCAGGGACTTTAAAGTTCAGACTTTAGTGGCACTCCCTACCAGGGGCCAAACTGGGTCTCAAGGTAGATGCCTAGGGAGACAGAGACTGTAGTAATATTTGCCTGAGGTTCCCAGGGACAGGGAAATTCAGGGCTTATGTTCCCCAAAGTAGCAAGCTCAGACATGAGTTCAAGATGGCTCCCCATTTCAGCACCAGGAGTATACGTTTGGAAGTGCAAAGAACTCCAGTGCTCGCCTGGTGCACACATCCCAGATCAGCTGTGTTCAGACTCCCCTTTTACTGTGCTGGCTTCTGTGCTTAGTTGTGCTTGCTGGGTTTGTCCCTCTCCTCCGCCACCCCCGCCATCGGCCACACTACCCCGGCTCTGGGCACTGTGGCTCTCTTTCACACACTGTCCACTGTCCAAAGTCTCCGGGTTTCTCCAAGTCCCTGTCCACTATTTAACTGTTGCCCACCTCGGTGAGTAGCTTTCTAGTTTTGACTCCAGTTTGCAAAGGGCTGGGGGAGGGCTGGTTTATAATTTGCCATCTTAAAATAATTCTTGTCAGGCATAGTGGCGCATACTTGTAATCCCAGTTCCTGGGAGGCTGAAACAGGAGGTTTGCAGGTTCAAAACCAGTCTCAGCGACTTAGCAAGACCCTGTTTCAAAATAAAAATAAAATCAGGCCGGGTGTGGTGGTGTACACTTGTAATCCCAGTACTTGGGAGGCTGAGACAGGAGGATCCGGGTTTGCGGCTACCCTCAGCTACTTAGGCCCTCCGCAACTTAGTGAGACCCTGTTTCCAAATAAAGAATAAAAAATAGGACTGGGGATTTAGCTCGAAGGTAGAATGCCCCTGGGTTCAATCCCCAGTTCCGCAAAAAAATAAATAAAAGTAAAATAAAATCAGGCTGGAGGTGCAACTCAGAGGTACAACACCCCTGGGTTCAATCCCTAGTACCAACAACAACAAAAAAAATTCTCAAACTTTAGGCCAAGAAATTACTGCTCAGAAAATTTAGTGTTCGCCTCAGGCCACTTAGCTAGACCTTTATTCATTCAGCCAACATCTGTTGAGTGTCTCTTCAAAGCCAAATGGTCCACTGAACTCTGATGTGGTGAATGTAGACGTAGATGAGGGAAGAAGTTAAAAACTAAATTCTTCAGAATGGAATGTTGATGAAGGCAAGGTTGTTGATCTTTCTAAACCCCAAAGCATCATGGGACCTAGAAACTGGAAGGCCAAGTAAAGAATGAGTAGAAAACCAAGGGATAGGTTCAACTGCATAAGAAGCCCTGACGGTGCAACCCTGTGACTCACCCTCATTCCACCCTATAAGATATTCTGAACTGGGTATGGTGACACACGCCTTTGATCTAGTACTTGGGAGGCTGAGACAGAGGATGGCAGGTTCAAGGACAGCCTCAGCAAGTAGTCAGACTCTTAGCAACCTAGCGAGACCCTGTTTCAAAAAACAAAACGGGCTGGGGGCATAGCCCAGAGGTAGAATGCCCCTGAGTTCACTCCCTAGTACCATAAAGAGGAAAAAATAAAAAAGATTCTGAAGGGATTGAACCAGAGAGGTTCCCAATTCAGAAGCACATTCTTGAGAGGGAATTGTTAGCCATTCCAGAAAACTGTAAGGCGATTAATGCAAGGAGGTGCGTTTGACCGGTCCAGTGCTGTCTCCTTAAACTTGATTGGTCTGAAAGCCAAAAGGTGTGCCAACTATGTGCTGAATGGACCTGGGTCAGCTAAGGCTGAAGAAGAACCCAGGAAGTTTGGGACTGTGAATACTGGCCACCCTGACCTTGGAAGTGAGATGAAAATTCCATATCCAAGCATCTGGAACCTCAACCTGGATGCCTCCTGTGGGTATTTCTGCACAGATGAGACCATGCATGGTATGGAGTTTGCTTTTATACCTGATGTTGTTATCCTAGGGTGAAGGCCTCAGCTCCAGAGGTCCAATGGACCAGGTTTGGACACCTGTCCCAATATACCAATCAAAGAGATAAGCAAAGCTGGGCATGGTGGTGCACGCCTGTAATCCCAGTACTTGGGAGGCCGAGATAGGAGGATCACAGGTTCGAGGACAGCCTCAGCAAGTAGTGAGATTCATCAGCCTTGCGAGACCCTGTTTCAAAATTTAAAAAATAGGTCTGGGGGTGTAGCTCAGAGGTAGAAAGCCTCTGGGTTTGATCCCCAGTTCCACACACACACACAAAAGTGATGAGTAGTGTTGAAGGACAGCAAAGGAGCTGTAATCAGCATGGCCGTGCTGGGAAGAACAGACAAAGGGGTGCAGTGACGAAAGGTCTGTCTTCAAGGGGCTGACAGAAACTTTGAACTGGATTAGGAAGAGGGAAGGAAGGGAGGGTCAGGGCTCACATGGCGGGGGTTCACAGAGCTGGTGGAGTAGGTCCTCCAGGTCAGGCCATGGTCTGGTGGATCATGATCTCAGGACTGGTGCTACAAAACTGCAAAGGTCATCATCACTTGAGGGAACAGTTCAGTCCCCATCAGAGAACGATTGCTCCTGCTTATGGGGCAACCTTGGTTCTGTCATGAAGTAACTGCTCCCATTTATGGGGCGATCTCATTATGGGGTGATCTGTGAGGCTGGCCATTGCTTGGAGTTGTTTTGGTCCCTGTCATAAAGATACCTATTGATCAGACCTGTTGTTCCTGAAACCCAAGGTGACTGCAAAAGAGAGTGGTTCAGAGAAAAAGTTGAAGAGACAAATGGAGTCAGAGAGGGACAAAATGGAGTTGCTTGGGTCAAGGACTAGGCCCTCCTTCCCCGTCAAGGCAGCAGGACTGGTGGCAACATGTCCTCAAACCTCTTATGCAAGCCAGTGGATGTTTCCAGGTTTGGGATGATTTTTGCAGGTGCCCAGAAGAACCTGGGCTGTGCTGGAGTCACGATAGTGATGTCCATGATGACCTGCTGGGGTTTGCTCTCAGACAGTTCCCCTGGGAGAGTCCCCTGTAGTCCTGGAGTACAAAGAACAGGCCAGAAACAGCTTGTTCTACTGAGGCAGGAGCCCGGCTGTGTGCTTGAAGACTACTCTTAGCTAGAAGCCCAGGAACAAGATAGAGGAATAAAGCTTTCTTTACAGACCCCCTGAGGTGAACTAAGCAAGGCCTCCCGGGAGGAACTGCTAGAGAAAAGAAACAATGCCCAGACTAACTGCTGTTCTGCTTCTGCATCCTGCTTACGCTAAGCAATCTCACTCTTCTGTTATGATTTAGGTGGTCGCCACCCACCCAGCCAGCCGTGGGTTCTTCTCCTCAGCAATTATAGAAATAATAGCCGGGAGACTCAGTTGGAATTTAGCGCAAAGCAAAAGGATTTATTGCAAAAGCGAAAGTAACAGCACCACACCTCAGAGAGACATGATGGAGAGCTCCGAACCGAGACTCTCCCTTCCCTTGAAAATGCAGAGCTTGAAGCCAGGTGTGGTGGCGCACACTTGTAATCCCAGTACTTGGGAGGATGAGACAGAAGGATCGCAGCCCAAAGTCAATGACTTTGACGTTCCCTTCCGAGTCCAGGAGGATGTTATGCGGCTTCAGGTCCCTGTGCCGGATGCCTCTCTTGTGCAAGTAGCACACTGCACTCACAACTTGCTGGAACACCCTCCAGGCCTCCTCCTCCTCCAAGCTACCGAACTCCCTGATGTAGTGCAGCAGCTGCCCCCCGTTCATGTGCTCCATCACCACGTAGGTGAAGTCACCCATGTCTATGACCTAGAACAGCTGGATGGCGTTCGGGTGCTCCACTGCCCTCGTGATAGCAATTTCAGACAGAACCAAGGGGTAGTCCCTAAACGAAGGCAAGACCTTCACAGCCACCTCAGACCCACTGAGGATATGGCGGGCCAGTTTGACCTGGCCAAACCGCCCTTGCCAATGTCCCTCAGGACCATATAATTGTCCATGAGGACATCCTCACAGGGAGAGCTGGCCTTGAGGCCTGACCAGGCCTCTCTACTCTCTCTCCTAGCACTGTACATCGAAAGCCACAATAGCAATTAACGATGCTAGCTAAAAAACAAAACAACAAACCAACAAACAGAATTACAGCAAAATAACAAACCCAAACAAACAAATGCACACACCAAACAACAAAGCCAAAAGCCCAAACCAACAAATAAAAAAAATTAAAAAAAAGAAAGAAATTGTGCCAGGTGTGGTGGCACACGCTTGTAATCCCAGTACTTTGGGAGGCAGACACCGGATGATCTGGGTTCGTGGCCAGCCTCAGCTCTCTCTCTCTCTCTCTCTCTTCCTGTCTCTCTCTCTATCTCTACTTAGTAAGGCCCTCCGCAACTTCGTGAGACCCGGTTTCAAAATAAAGTATAAAAAATAGGGCCGGGAGTGTAGCGCGGAGGTAGAACGCCCCTGGGTTCAATCCCCGGTACCGCAAAAAAAAAAAAAAAAAAAAGAAAGAAATTAAAATTTGTAGGATGCTTCAATGTTTTTTTTTTTCATTTTGAGTAAAAAATCTGGGGTTACAGGTGTGCACTGCTGCACCTGGGTGGTTTTTTTTGTGATAGTACTGGGAATCGAACCGGGGGGGGGGTTCGTCTGCACTACACCCCCGGCCTTTATTTATTTATTTATTTATTTATTTATAACCACCGCCCCCTCGTTTGGGCCTGTGCAAGCGCCCGATGGGTGACTTCTTTGACATCAGAAGGTCCCAGTGCCCACCCTTAGATCATGCTAACTATACCATCTTCTAAACACGCGTCCTGCGAAGACCGTGAAGTTTGATTACACACATGCAAGCATGATGACTTCAACTTCCCTTACTTCCCATCACCTTCCCCATGCCTTAGACCCCGCCCTCGCTTCTTCATCTCCTAAATATCCCTAAACCAAATAGGGAAGTGAATTTGAGATGATCTGTCTCCTGACTTGGCTGCCTTCTGAATGAACCCTTTCTCTTTTGCAAAACAGGTAATTTAGTAATTGGTGTACTATGCGCGGAGGTGGGAGGGATGGGAGTAGGAGGTGCTGATTAAAAAGTCTGAAGAAGCCAGGTGAGGTGGCGCAGGCCTATAATCCTACTCCTTGGAAGGCTGACACAGAAGGATTGGGCAGGTTTGCGGCCAGCCTCAGTAATTAGCGAGACTCTCAGCAACTTAGTGAGACCCTGTTTCAAAATAAAAAATAAAATAGGCCCGGGGGGGGGGTAGCTCAGAGGTAGAATACCCCTGAGTTCAATTCCCAGCACATACAACAAAACAAAAAACCCAAAAAACCTGATTCAGTAACAATGACTGACCAACCAGCTATGGCTTGGCCATAGAAGGGGACACAGTGACTCTGCTTGCCTGTCCCTATGGCTGTCTTCTTTGTTTTGTGGGACCAAGCTCGTGGGGAAGGTATCCAGGAGGGGCAGATGTGGGGCTGGGAGGGGGCTGAGGAGGCAGCACTGCCGCGTTGACCTGTTTCCATTCCAACCTGCTCCCTTCCTTGCAGTTTTGGGGACAATCCAAATCCTATTTTATTTATTTATTTGCTACTGGGAATTGAACACAAAGGCATTCTATCACAGCCCTTTTATTTTGGTACTGGATGTTGAACCTAGGGGCATTCTACCTCTGAGCTACACCCCCAACCCTTTTTTATTTTATTTATTTATTTATTTATTTATTTATTTATTTATTTATTTTTGCAGTATTGGGATTGAACCCAGGGGCTTTCTACCTCCGAGCTACATCCCCAGCCCTATTTTTTAATACTTTATTTTGAAACCGGGTCTCACAAAGTTGCGGAGGCCTCACTAAGTAGCTGAGGCTGGCCACGAACCCAGATCCTCCGGTCTCCACCTCCCAGGTACTGGGATTACAAGCGTGCACCACCATGCCCGGCTTTTATTTTTTGTTTTGAAACAGGGTCTCATTAGGTTGCTGAGAGTCTAAGTTGCTGAGGCTGGTCTTGAACCTGTGATTCTTCTGTCTCAACCTTCCAAGTACTGGGATTACAAGCATGCCCCATCACTCCTGGCTACTGCCCCTTTTCAGAAAAAAAAAAAATACTCAGTGCTCACCTGGATATCTACCTTTGTGTGTGTGTGTGTGTGTGGTGTTTGTGCGTGTATATGTGGTACTGGGGGTTGAACCCAGGGCACTCTACCTCTGACCTACACCCCCAACACTCCTCCCTTTTTAGGTACTGGGGGTTGAACTCACCGGCATTCTACCTTTGAGCTAGCCCTTTGTGAGAGAGACTCGCTAAATTGCTGAGACTGGCCTCAAACCTGCGATCCTCCTGTCTCAGCCTCCCAAGTACTGGTATTATAGGCATAAGCCACTGCCTGGCTGTTGTAGCCTCTGTTTGAAGGGTGTTTAAATTATATGGCAGGAGCCCAGCACTGTATACAGGTTTGAGATCAGCCTCAGCAATTTAGCAAGATCCTGTTTTGAAATAAAAAATAAAAAGGGCTGGGGTTGTAGCTCAGAGGTAGAATGTCCCTGGGTTCAATCCCCAGCACCAAAAAAAAAAAAAAGAAAAGAAAAGAAAAAAAAAGTTCCCCCAAGATCTACATGTTGAAGAGCTGGGTGGGCATGGTGGCACATGCCTGTAATCTCAGTACTTGGGAGACTGAGATAGAAGGATCACAGGTTCAAGGACTCTCAGCAATCTAGTGAGACCCTGCTTCAAAATAAAAAATAAGCTGGGCATGGTGGCACAAGCTTGTAATCCCAGTAATTGGGAGGCTGAGACAGGAGGATTGCAGGTTTGTGGCCAGCCTCAGCTACTTAGTGAGGCCCTCCGCAACTTAGTGAGACCCTGCTACAAAATAAAAGGATAAAAAATAGGGCTGGGGGTGTAGCTCGAAGGTAGAACACCCCGGGTTCAGTCCCTAGTGTGCCGGCTTGGAAAAAATTGCTCTGATATTAATTTCTAATAAAATGTAAAAGGCAGTCATTCAGGCAAGGAGAGGCAGTAGCTCTGTCTGTTACATTCCAAGAGCTCCCCCTCCTTTCTTTCTGCCCCTTTGTTCTAAATGATTAACCCATAGTAAGAATGTAAAGACAATTAAAGCCTCTAGCCTTAAAAGCACATAGAGACTTAAGAGCACCATAGCTGAGTCTGGCCACGAACCCGGATCCTCTGGTCTCCGCTTCCCAAAGTACTGGGATTACAAGCGTGCGCCACCACGCCTGGCTCTTATACCTTGCTTTTAGAGATTATACACATCTGCGCTGGCTATAACTAGTGCCTCTGTTTCCCTCCTATTCTTTGTGACTCAGCCTCAGTATGAGAAAGGTAAACTCCATGGGTTACTTCAAAGCACCCATAGCTGATGGGTAACTGATACAATAGAGGTAAAACAAGATAGATCCTTAACCCCTACACTTAGACTAGAAGGCACCACCTGCCTAGGAAATAAGTTATGCCTAAGGAATAAGTTACTAGTCCATTGCCTTGGTTATGCTGATAAAAACATACCACTGTGAAAACTGTATTTAAGGAGCCGGGGTCCAAGGGAGAGGCAGAGTTCCACTTTCAGGCTCTCCAGCGTGTCTTCCAGGCATGCTGCTTTTTTTCTCTTCTCTTTTGTATTTCCTACTGACTTTGTAATGAAATTTTGTTAATCTGCAACTGAGCTGCCTGTTTGTTTTAATTCCCCTTTTCAGAAGATCTGATCTGAGCCGGGCGTGGTGGCGCACGCTTGTAATCCCAGTACTTGGGAGGCTGAGACCAGAGGATCCGGGTTCAGGTTCTTGGCCAGCCTCAGCTACTTAGTGAGGCCCTCCGCAACTTCGTGAGACCCGGTTTCAAAATAAAGGATAAAAAAATAGGGCCGGGGGTGTAGCTCGGAGGTAGAATGCCCCTGGGTTCAATCCCCGGTACCGCAAAAAAAAAAAAAAAAAAAAAAAAAGATCTGATCTGAATTGAGGGAAAGAGCCCACAGTGCCCCTTCCACTGTAACACCCAGTACCGCAAAAAATAAAATAGGGCTGGGGGTGTAGCTTGGAGGTAGAAGGACCCTAGGTTCAATCCCCAGTACCAAGAAACCAAAAGAAAACGAAACACCTCACATGCTGCAGGCTTAGTTTTGATGGCAGCAATGCGCAGAGGGCCTTTGGGAAATGACTGGAACCTGAGGGCTCCGACCTCATCAATGGATTAATCCACTTGTGTGTTAATCCATTACATATAGCTTAATGGGCTGGGGGAGGGGCTTTGTTATAAAAGAGCACTCTCTCTTTACTTCCTGGCTGCCCTGAGAGAAGCAGCTTGCTCCACCAAGATGTTCTGCCTCACTACAGGCCTAAAAGCCCTGGAGCCAGCTGAGCACGGACTGCAACCTCTGAAATCATGAGCCAAAATAAATCTTACCTCCTTATAAGTTTTGTCACAGTGATGGAAAACTGGGTATATTCATCACACTGGGTATATTCCAGTCTTCTCCAGCTACCAATCGGTTGGGATAGTCACTTTGGCACACCCTGAGACTGCCTAAGGCAGGGTAGGAGTTTAATAAATAAATATTTATTTATTTATTTATTTATTGCTGTATTGGGGATTGAACCCAGGGGCATTCTACCTCCGAGCTATTCCTCCAGCCCTATTTTATTCTTTATTTTTTGAAACAGGGTCTCACTGGGTCTCACTAGGTCTTGAGGCTGAGATTGGCCACGAACCTGTGATCCTCCTGTCTCAGCCTCCCAAGTACTAGGATTACAAGCGTGCACCACCATGCCCGGCTTAATAAATATTTATTGCATGTTTAGTTGAGTGGATAGAACCTTCACTGCATCAGTTACAACTCTGAGTTGGCTGGAACACAGAGGCCAACTCTAGTTATCTAAAGCAAATAGAGAGATTCCTGGATGGATATCAATTCACAGAATTAAGGCTGGTGATTGGGGTGTGGGAGTTGCAGAATCAAGGTAGTTGCAGAGACTTGGCACAAAACCCACAGGTAATTCATGGCTTGGGAACAATCTGGCCCTAGCAGTACCACTGGCTCAACCTTCAGGATCCCCTCTGCTCCAAGATTCAAACTCCTGGGAGTTCAAGGGTCAAATTACCTAGTTGATATAATTTGCCTTAAGATAGTAAAAGAAGTATCTTCAACTCCTGTGATGGGAGGCTGCAATAGAAGACACATACTAAGAACTGCTCTCCAACGAGGCCTCACACAATGGGAAATTTGCCCAAGAAGAATATGGTGGTAACTGAAAGGGGACAAATTAGATCTTGTGCTATGAACAAGGGAAAATATCATCCACACTGACACTAATGGAGATGTAATAATTTGGGTTTGGAATATTCCCCTAAAGGTCATGTGTTGAAAGCATGCCCCTAATTCAGGAAGGTTCAGAGATGGGCTTGTTGGGGGGATGGGAGGTGGGGGGGTGGAGGGGTGGGGGTGTCACTGGGGGCATGGCCCTGAGGACATGGTCCTTGACTTTCTCTTCTCCCTCTCTGCTTCTAGCCGCCAGGAGCTGAGCAGTTTTCCTTCACCACACCCTGCTGCTGTGATGTTCCTGTCTTGGAGCCAGCTGACTAGACTTGAACCTCTGAAACAGTGAGCCAAAATAAACCTTCCCTCCCCTAAGTTGTTGTTATCACGTATTTTGGTCACAGTGAGGAAAAAGTTGACTAAAACAGGTGAAATGGTTTGGGGGTGGAGTTGACTACTAGTGAAGGAGGGAAGAGAAGGGTACAGTTTCAGAAGAAGGAGGTGAGAGGTGACCAGCTCAGTGCCAGAGCGCTTGCTTAGCATGGGCAATGCCCTGGGTTCAATCTCCAGCACTACAAAAAACAAAACATATATATATATATATATATATATATATATATATACACACATACACACATATATAAACATATATATTATATAAGCATATATATGTTTAGTTATATAGAAAGGTTCTTTCTGTATTAAGTGGATAAAATAAGCCGGGCGTGGTGGCGCACGCTTGTAATCCCAGTACTTTGGGAGGCGGAGACCGGAGGAT